>JAJMFC010000069.1:0-57500 GCA_030574475.1 Trigonopsis californica
CTTAGCTCTCGTAAACTTTTGTAGTATTACGGATTGATGGTGGCCTTCTTGTTGAATGTCTCCTAGATATAGCTTTAGGGGATATAGGAACAGGAATTCTGCATGGAATAGTAGTATCCTTATTACCCAATACACTATAAATACGAGATATTTGTCTTGCATTATGACAATTTTTTGATAAAGATGATGTAGAATTTAGACTAGTCGATAATGTCTGAAGAGATGATATAGAAGTATCTGTTACTGGCGATGATCTCGTTGGACTTGTATTATTGCTGTTGTCCAAATATGTGTTCTTATTTAATGCTTTTATATTATTGTCCTCTTGAGTCGAAGACAACGTATGAATGACTTGTTGTTGTTCTTGCTGACTACAAGTTTCATTACCTTGATCAAAATCTTGTCGCTGAAAGTAATGACTATTTGATTCAGACAAATTATCATGATTTTTGCCATTATGTGAATCAAGATAGTCAAAATCATAATTCATTTCATCTTTGGAATATTGTGTAATCAACTTAGTTGGTATAGGAGGACGACTCTTTGTGGGTTTATTATTATGTCCTTGACTTGTCGCAAATGATGGGGTAACAGTACTAATATCTCTTGAACCAAATAATCTTTCACGATCACTTGCAAAAGTTCTATACTTTGGAGTTTGTTGTTGAGTTAATGGTGTCCTACTTTTCCTTAATGACCATGATGAAAAAGGATAACTCCCCTTGTTGGAAAATGTATTTGTTCGATTTTGTTGGACATCTGATAATGATAAATTCATATTATCAAAAGATTCTGAACTAGCCATAAATGTACCATCATCTAAAGATGACCTTTTGCGACCCAGAATTGATTCTAAAGATTTGCGTGCAAAAGATGGTCGAAATTTTTGTCCCACTATTGAACCTTGTCTTTGTGCAGATAAATTTTTTCTAAGAGTTTCTTGATCTAAAAGACATGATGTATTCGTCGCAGACATTGTAGTTGATTTTTTCATTCCTTCATTATCACAAACTCCATCATAGTCAAACATAATTGTACTGAGATCGCCTCCATCATCAGAAAATGTTGTTTCCATTTGACATTCTTCAAGATATCTTTCCAAACTTAAATTATCAACCATTGGAGATCCTTCTAGTGGTGAGAGATAACCTCGCCGCCGACTCTTTTGTATAGCCCTTGAGGTCAAGACATATTCATGTAATGGTTTATGAGCTCCTCCTGTGTAAGGAGCAGTACTAGTTCCACTTTGTGTGTGACTTGCACTAGAAAATGAATATCTTGAATTGGCGGTAGAGCTGCGACCACGAAGAAGACTTCGTTTAGGGGCTCGCAAAGATGAGGCTTTCTTTAAAGCTCTGGTTGAAGACTGAACATGCATAAAATGTGGAGGAGGTATTTCTGGATTAGATAACAGGCTGATGGTATCATAAGAGCTGATAAATCTCTTTTTATTGGAAGATTCACAAACTATTGGATTCTTATAGACTCTCAAGTTGTAATGAGTTCCGATAGGCTGCCAATTGTAGACCGCAACTCTTTGATGATTACTACTCCAGTAATCATCCGATTCTAAAGATGAACCAGATATTCCAGACAAGGAAGACTGAGTGAGAGTCGTTGTGGAAAGGGTTTCTGATAAAGATTGCATAGGAGCAACATGTGAAACATAGTTGCAATACGCACTCCATGTATCACGTAAGCTAGTAGTAGTATCTGTACCAGCAGGT
The DNA here is from genome assembly GCA_030574475.1 of Trigonopsis californica. Classification (NCBI taxonomy): domain Eukaryota; kingdom Fungi; phylum Ascomycota; class Trigonopsidomycetes; order Trigonopsidales; family Trigonopsidaceae; genus Trigonopsis; species Trigonopsis californica. Next base: position 1,728 of record JAJMFC010000069.1, read on the forward strand.
CTAGTAGGGCAGTCCAAGTTGATTTCAGTATCTGTTGCTGAAGGCATGTGATCTGCCAACTCTAATGTTTCCAAAGTGGTATCAAAATTAAGATAGAGAGCAGCTTCATTAACTAGATCATAATGCACTTCAAGTTCATTAAGCCCATCGTCGTATTGACTATCGTACTTTTCAGAATGTAGCCAGTTTTTCAAGCGCATCGTGATATCAAGGGTATGGAGGTAACATAAAACTCAAAGGCACAAGGGTATTATTGGCAAAAAAGCAGGTATGGGTATGATTTGAAACAGAAATCCGAATCAGAAGTTATCATAAGACTGAAGCATCCAAAAAAAAAAAAAAAAAAAAAAAAAAAAAGATATATAAAAAATAGGTATACAGATCAAACAACTAAACTCCCCGGGGCGTTTGGAATTAGATTCGATAAGGCGGGAGTAGTGTGCGGCTGGACACACCGCGATGCCCCTTATTTACGCGTTATAACGTTTAAGGCTTTTTTTTATTCGACACGGCCATCCAAGAAACAGACTGGAGTTTCCTATTACCGTAGAGTAAAAAAATTTTTATTTTACTCATTGGTAGACGTATCTTTCCGTTTTGAGCTTTGCAATTTGTTTTACTTTTGAAGTAGCAGCTCAGAATCAAGCCGAGTGCAACTAGAAGAAACGGCATCTTAATTTGGCGCTTTTCTATATTTTTAGAGTATTATTTTGTTATTTATCATGAATGCAAAGCAAGTTCCCGACAGCGGAGGAGAGAGAAATGTAATTGCTAGAGCATTCAAAAAAATTAGGGCTCTTTGGGAGTCAGCAGTGGAAGAAGTACGCGAAGAACAAAACAAGTCAGAATTGTCTCGGGATGCAAGGCAGGAGAATAATATCAAACGGAGAAAAAAGAAATCTGGCCCTACAAAATGGTTCATGAGTGAAGGAAATACAATAACCAAGGGCAAAAAGATACAAGGCCAGAATGAAGAAGGCAAAGTCGCTGCTGAACCTACTACGGATACACCTCGGAAATTGAGGACTCAACAAAATAAAGACATGACGGCTCCTAATGAATCAGCAATAGTGAATCGCAAAAGACGGAGAGACGACTGGGAGGACAAAAGCGATGCCAAATCGGCCTTCAGACGGACATCTCGACGGCTAGAAAAAGCAAAATCCCAGTCGCCAAGGCCTCCAAGTAATAATAATAATAACTTAAACAAAGCTAGCCCAAAAAGGACAAGATCCGGACTCAAGACAACAACAACAACGACAGCGACGACGGCATCATTTCAACAAGACGAAGATGCTGATGAATTAACATTGATGACTCTCAGTCCTGTGCATTTTAGCGACTTCAACAAGCCAGAAGCAAAACACTAGCTTTTGCACGTGGTTTAAGATTAACTTATTGTTTATCCTTGTTATCCTTTTTCCGTAACTGGACTAGCTTAATGATCCTACAGGGGCGACTGTCAATAAGATTTCCCAACAATTGCCAGATTGAGTTTAGACTGTAATTGGGTTGAGATGGTTTACCAACAAAAGCCGCACAGAAGGAATTTTTTCTCTCTTTCCTTCCCCTTTGCTCACAGCCGTCGGGTACAAATAATAAAAGGTCAGCTGCAAAAAACCATCTTTAAACTCAAAGATAAAAAGAAAAAACGTTGCTGGTATGGCGGAAGCAGTTACTATTACTCATAGGCGTCAGGGGTCTATCTCTCTGTGTGCAGAGGATGGAGAAGAGATAAAGCAGCAGGTTCAAGATAAGAATGCTCCTGCTATCGTCGTTGATGGGTATGGACAGCCATTTTCACCCCCGGATTATAGCTTATCTACAATTCTCAAGGCTATCCCATCGAGATGCTACAAGCGAAGTGCAAATAGAGGATTAAGCTATGTTGCTCGAGATCTTTTCTTTATCGCTCTTCTTGGTCTATGTGCTTATAAGGCAATTCCCTTGTTGCCATCCAAGATTCTTCGGGGATTTGCGTGGGCTATCTATTCATTTTGCCAAGGATTGTTTGGTACAGGCATTTGGGTTCTTGCTCATGAATGTGGTCATCGTGCATTCTCTGATTCTGTACTTGTTTGTGATATTGTCGGTTGGACTCTCCATTCTGCTCTACTCGTCCCATATCATTCGTGGCGTATTTCTCACGCTAAACATCATCAACAAACTGGAAACTTGCAAAAGGATATGGTTTTTGTTCCTAAAACTAAACAAGAATATTTAGAAAATAGAGGAATTTCTGAATATGTCGAAGAGACTCCTATAGCGACTCTTTATTATCTCATACTACAACAATTGTTTGGATGGCCTTGGTATCTTATTTCCAATGTAACAGGTCAGGAATACCCTAATGTTAGCAGCTGGAGGATTAATCATTTCCTTCCATCTTCTCCGCTTTTTGATAAGCGTAATACAAAGGATATCCTTTTATCTGATGCTGGTATTGCAATTGCTGGTACATGCTGCTTCTTTGCCATTAAATATGTTGGTTGGGCAAACTTTATTCTATATTATTTCCTTCCTTATTTATGGGTAAATCACTGGTTAGTATTCATTACATACCTTCAACATTCTGATCCATCTTTACCTCATTATGATAATGAAGAATGGACATTTACACGTGGAGCTGCTGCAACAATTGATCGAGATTTTGGTATTATTGGTCAACATATCTTTCATGATATTATGGAAACACACGTTTTACATCATTATATTTCAAGAATTCCCTTTTATAATGCTCGTGAAGCAAGTCAAGCTTTACAAAAAGTTATGGGTAAACATTATAAACATGATCCAACTCATCCAGTTCGCGCATTATGGAGAGCATGTCGTTATTGTAATTTTGTCGATGGACCTGGAGGAATTAAAATGTACCGTAACGTGAATAACCTCGGTGTTGGCTTGGGAAAGTAAAAAGATATTAATTCTGTTTTTTGCTTTTCCTTTTATTAATTTTTTTTTATTATGTTTTTTAAGTTTGTCTATAGAAATGAAGATCAAGAGTATGATGTTGTTAAAAACTACCCAATGTGTATTTGTCCATCCATTTCAAATGTACTATGCCAATTACGTCTGATGGGGTCGATAATTTTTCAATTCTATAATATAGTTAAAATCTATCTCTATATAAACTTCTATTTTAAACAATGGGTAGGGTAGCTTCCATATTTAGGAAATTTTGAAAAACCTCAAAACCTTTAGCAGCGGTTTGATTAATAAAGTCACGATTTGAATCATTAATATAACCACACCAATTAATAACGTCAATTGGAGGAACAGTTTTTCTACCCTCTTTAAAGACATATTTTGAAACAGCAATTGCCATTACATTATTATTTCGACCACCAGTAACAAATCTTGATCTTACAACGATCCATTTATCATCCCAACCTAAAACTCTTGATTCAATATTATACTTTTGCATTGGTTTAATCTCTTTTTTAAATACACAAGCAACAGAACCTAATGCAACGTATAACCATTTTCCTGATTTTGCTCGATGTTCAACAAGTGCTTGCTTGAATACTCGACAAACTAAATCACTTCTTGCAATATCTAAATCAGTAAAATATGTACTATTAGATTTATGAAAGTTCACATCACATTCAAGTGGTGAAGCGGCTGTTTCAAAAACGTGATCTCCGAAAAGTTCCCAAGCTTGAGGCTTATCTGTAGATGTGATTTTGACAATTCTAGAGTCCAATCCTGTAGCACCATCAACTATTTTGTTGTTAACTCCGTCTCCGTTTAGCTTTTCAGTGGCCATGAGCTGTCGAATTTGCTCAGGTTCCACAAGCACCTTGGTTCGTTTCGGGATCCCAAAAATATTAAATATTAGTGACCTTATCGGCTTTGGTATTAGCTTTGCATAATAGAAGTGTCGACCAACCAGAGTGTAAAATTGAATTGTCCATGAGAATAAAACAGACTTGATATTGACAAAATAGATGATGATGGCTAACCAAATTGTCCATGATGGTACTTGGATAGTTATCGTCCTTGTCAACCAGGCAAGTAGACTCATTTTGCGATTTAACGTCAGAGAATTTAATGCAACCATCTAACTACGGGCAAACAGAAAACGGATCCTCTTTAAATTATAAAGTGTGCAGTTTTAATTAAAAATCAGAAGTTCAACCCTTTGTTAATTTCCCTCGGCAACTCGCCAATTTGGGTTGGTCGTTTTTTACCAAGTTTATTATTTCCGGCAATCACGTGCAGATCATCAACTCCGATCCGGGTGAGATAATCTTGTGAAGATCAACAAGAGCTTTTAGGTATATAGATTGATAAGTTCGTAAATATCTACAATCATATCCATATCAACATGAGAGCAGTCAAAGTAGTTATAATTATTGACAAGACGGAGTCTTTATTTATTGATGAATACGAAATGAAAAGAAAAACAAGCAAACTACATTGCCTTGATTTCTCAGTAATGCGCAAAGTATAAATGTTAAATCACCCGTACCACGAGATTCTGATCTGCTCGAGAGGACAATGTTTCGTGATTGAGTCCGCTACCTCTAGTCGCAGCTATCCGACCTCGGAGAGCTCCGTACGTTGTGAACCTCGTACAAGTAGAACTCTGACAACAAATTGTCGACGTACTTGAAACCTATGCTCAGTGAGTACCAACTAATAACACGTATATGAATAACCCACACGACATATAAGCCTCTACAAACAAAATTTACATCATCAAAGTACTGTTTACATATCTGACGATGCAATCTTGTGGTGTTGAATGCCATAGCGAGAGGATCCTCCCGACAATCACGTGCTTGGAAAGTTGGGTGGCTTATGCAACACCACAAAACGACGAAGCTCAAAGGGATTCGTAAATCATGGCGTCCCCGAACCAACCTCTAGATACAGCTCCTGGAATGGAGCTGTTTACTTCTTATGAATCTGATTTTACGCTAGCCCTTGCAGAGGTCAATCAGAAACTCCAAGAGTTACCAGAATTAAAAGGAGGTGCGTATATATTGGAGGACTAAGTTTGGGATTAAACATTATACTTACAATTAATTATTAGAACCTCGGAAGGCATCTTCAAGAGCGATTGAGCGTGCCCTCGATGAGGCCGATGAAATTGTAAGTTTATATCTCGATCGATAGATATATATATATATATAATGTATGTCAAATGAGACTAATTCAACAACATCGCGGTACAGCTCAGCCAAATGGCGATGGAAATACAAAATATTTCAACATCAAGTCGTGGCAGTTTAAATACTCGATTAAGAGGATATAGGAATGATTTAGAAAAAGTTCGCAAAGATGCAAAAGGTTTAGCTGATCAAGCTGATAGACGTGAATTATTTGGATCACGATATCAAGATGATCCTGCTATTGATCAAAGACAACAACTTTTATCAGGTACACAACGTTTAGAGAATGCTTCAGATCGAATTGCTTCATCTCAAAGATTAGCTAATGAAACTGAAATGGTCGGTTCTAATATTCTTACTGATTTACGTGGTCAACGTGAACAAATTGTCAATTCTCGTAATACTTTAATGCAAGCTGATGGTTATGTTGACCGTAGTATGCGTACACTACGTGGAATGGCTAGACGTATGGCTACAAATCGAATTATAACTATTGCTATAATTACTATCCTTGTAATTATGATCTTGCTAGTCATAGCCAGTAAATTCTGGTAATTATCGGTGTCAAAAAAAAAATAACTAAATGCTGCGATTTCTTTTTTTTTTTTCTTTTTTCTTCTTCTTTCTGGGCGGTTTTGAGGAAATGGGGTTTATTCGTCGTTTCTAGAGTATATTATCATTATATATTGTTTTTTCTTCTTCTTTTTCCTTGTTTTCTATCTGTTCATTTCAATATAATTTCATATACTCCTCCACACTTTAACAACAATTGTACTTTGTATACATGTTGGGGTTGTTCCAAACAGAAAAGAAAAAAAAAAAATAAAATAAAATTTAAAAATTATAAGAGATTGCAAGCACTTGTGTTAACATCAAAACGAGAAAATAATGGCAAAACGCAGCTCCCTAGAGACATATTGTTTTTGAAGAGTGGGACGGAAGCATCTTCACTGCTTATCATTTGGGTCTTTACCACTCCACTCCTTTGCAGTAACAGATTCTGAATCTTTAAAAACATTAGCCTCAAGTTCATCTTGATAATTATTATCTGTATGCGATGTTCCATGCCTGCGAAGACCCTTAATTGCACGAGCAACATGTTCATTCATGTATAGCATATGTTCATCTGATGTTGAATCATGGCTTTCTGTATCAGTCTTATCCGATTTGTTGCTATTAAAACTATCCATAGACTTGAGATTAGCTCTACTGCTACGGCGACGGATATGAATCCTTCCAGGTGTAGAAGATCCGCTACCGCTAGCAAATGACTTGCGTCGTGGCATAACATCATCAAAGAATACTTCAGCTGCAGCACCAGGTGTCTGGGGTGTCCCCTCCATTGTCTTAGATAACCCAGTATCTTGAATAACTTTTGCAATTAATGCAGTCCAACCGCATTGATGTGTTGCACCAAGTGCATGTCCATCATCTGCATGGAAAAATTCACCAAAATGAAGATAATCCCTCCAGTTTTCATCATGATTCATGATATCATTATTCCCATTACAAGCTCTGCGTCCATCAGGATCACGGACGAAAATATTAAGCAACCTGTGTTGTATGTGTTCGGCAGCTTCTGCTAAATTAACCAAATTTCCAGACCTCGTAGGGAATTCAACCTTCAAAGTATCTCCATAGTACAAGAAGAAACGTTGAAGACTTTCAATGAGTAAAAACGTTGTGGGAAACCAGATTGGACCTCTCCAATTGGAGTTTCCACCAAACAAAGGTGAATCAGAATCTCCAGGTACATAGTGGACACCAAATGTCTGACCCTTCACCTCCATCTTGTAAGGATGAGTCTTGTGATAAAGTGATAAAGATCGAATACCATAGTCTGACAAAAATTCATTCTCGTCTAGCAATTTTTGAAGGACACTTTGTAAACGCTCTTTTGACAATAAGGATAACAATAATCGTTCCCCCTTACCCTTCATTGTCATACTTGCAATATTTCTCTCACTCATCTCAGGTCTATTTGCAACAAACCAATCGAGTCGTTTCTGGAATGATTTATTCTTCTTGAGCCAATCTGGTTCCAAAGTGATTGTAGCATATAGTGGAATAAGACCTACTAAAGATTTTACTGGTAATGATTGGCGATTAGGTCCACCCCAACTAATCATATCGTAATAAAATCCATCCTCCTTATTCCACAGATTGCTCTGTTCCATTTTACCACAGTCTCCGGCTGGATCAAATCCAATTGCATCAGCAATGAATAAAAAGTGTTCAAAAAATTTCGATGCAATATCTTCATAAATACTTCGATGTAATGATAATTCAAGCGAAATATTAAGCATACAGAGACAGTAGAATGCCATCCAGCCAGTACTATCAGCTTGATATAGTTTACCTCCTGTGGGTAGAGGTTCTGAACGATTAAAGATTCCAATATTATCTAAGCCCATAAATCCTCCTTCAAATACGTTATTGCCATCAGAATCTTTTCGATTCACCCACCAAGTAAAATTTAATAGTAATTTTTGAAATACTCTCTCAAGAAAATCATAATCTGACCGTCCATAGATCTTTCGTTCAATTTTGAAGACACGGAAAGTAGCCCAAGCGTGCACTGGTGGATTAACATCACTAAAATTCCATTCATAAGCGGGAAGTTGCCCATTAGGGTGCATATACCATTCTCTGGTCATTACATCCAATTGTTTCTTGGCAAACTCGGGATCAATCATAGCAATCGGAACACAATGAAATGCTAGATCCCACGCTGCAAAGAAAGGATATTCCCATTTATCAGGCATAGAGAGGATATCATCAATATGTAGATGCCTCCAATGTTCATTCCTTATATGACGTCTATTAGCCGGGGGAGGAATAAGAGACTTTGGGTCACCATTAATCCATTCAGGTTGTATAAAGCTATAATACTGTTTACACCAAAGAAGGCCAGAAAAGGCTTGACGTTGAATATTTCGAAGATCTTCAGAGATTGGTAAGGGTGACAGATGCTCATAGAAATCATCAGCCTCATCTTCGCGCATGTCAAAAACATAATCAAATTCTACTTCGTCAAGGGCTTCAGTAGGTTTTTCATTCGTGAATTTAAAACGAACGACAACGCATTCTCCAGGAGGGACACCCTCTCCTTGGTCAAAAGGGAACCAAGCGCATCCTTTTGTGCCATTTTCATCAGGATTAACAGCTTCAGTGACCCCGTCAACAATGTAATCATGGAATGCATCCTTAACATACTTTGTCTCGTTTGGAGATTTCCAGAGCCTTTTGTTATTTGTATTGTTCTCAGTGAATAGGAAAGTCGGCATTACATCTGGAGATGATTCATCAACACCTGGAGACTCAGAGATCTGAAGATATCGGTCACCATACTTGAAATGTTTTATATGAATTGTACTGTCGTCAACTTTCTCCATAGATGGAATTGGAATACCTTCATCCAATCCAAAACTCCATCTGTTGCGAAACCAAATCTGAGGAATTATATGTATAGGAGCAGGATCAGGGCCTCTATTATAAGCGGTAACACGAAACAGTATATCTTCCTCATTTTCACTTCTCTTTGCCGTTTCAATGAAGATATCAAAGTATCGGTCTTCATCAAAAACACCAGTATCCATTAGTTCATACTCTGGCTCAAGTCTGGACCGCTTTGCATTTTCAGCAACCAGCTGCTTATAAGGAAACTTGGTTTGAGGATACTTATAGAGATATTTCATATATGAATGAGAAGGAACGTTATCGAGATGGAAGTATTCCTCTTTGACGTCTTCACCATGATTTCCCTGGTGTCCAGTAAGACCATACAATCTCTCCTTCAAAATCTCATCTTGACCATTCCAAAAGGCAAAGCTAAGATTAATCATTTGATGATTATCGCTAACACCGGCAATTCCATCTTCACCCCAACGATATGCTCGAGATCTTGCATGATCATGAGGGAAATACGACCAAGCATCTCCATTATCGCTAAAATAATATTAGTTAGTAAAATTCTGATAGTTTGAAAAAGAAAAAGAAAAGCATCAACTCACGAGTAGTCTTCTCTGACTGTAGCCTATAATAGTGTTTGATTGAAAAATGTAATGGTCAGCATATGTGATGTCACAGCTACCAACACTCTATGAAAAGACATACCCATTGACGTTCCGACACATAAGGACCCCATCTTCTCCAGTACTGATTAGAAAAAGTGTTAGCCCCGAGTAATTGCCGAGAAATTATAAATGCCGTTATTATCCTTACTTTTTGATGTTTCTTATCCTCTTCAAGTCTCCTTTCTTCCCTAGTGAGATGCTCGTGCCCCGCATGAATAACCATTCTAGAAACAAAAACTAACACAAGTGTCTTCTAGTTTTTAATTATTATGACAAGAACAAAGCTGAACTATTTGTGGAGTGACGGCAGTATTGAGCCGTTATCGATAATAATCTCGCTGCAATATATATCTATCGACTTCCCAAAGCGGCAGATTCGACCTCGTTCGTTTTTCCCCAATCGACCCCCAAGTGGGGTGTGCGGCTCATATGGAATAGTTCTTTTTGAAAGCAGTCACAGTACCAAAACCCTTGGGACGACGCAACAACTTGCCACCAGCAACTGCTTACAAACCAAGCTTGGAGTAGTTTTCATCTTTATTAGAAAGCCAAATCCTTGGGCCAACCACCTTATTCAACAACAACAACAACAACCCGATTGTGAATAAGATCAGACGCAATGGCTCGCCGACCTGCCAGATGTTATCGCTATTGCAAGAATAAGCCATTCCCTAAGTCTCGATATAATCGAGGTGTTCCGGATCCTAAGATTCGAATTTATGACCTTGGTCGTAAACGAGCAACTGTCGACGAGTTTCCTTTGTGCATTCACCTTGTCTCAAATGAGTTGGAACAACTCTCTTCTGAAGCTCTTGAGGCTGCCCGTATCTGTGCCAACAAGTACTTCACAAAGACATCCGGTAAGGATTCTTTCCACATGAGGATTCGAGTTCACCCTTTCCACGTTCTCCGAATCAACAAGATGTTGTCATGTGCCGGTGCCGATCGACTTCAACAGGGTATGCGAGGTGCTTGGGGTAAACCAGCTGGTCTTGCCGCTCGTGTCAAGATTGGACAAATTCTTATGTCTATTCGTACAAGGGATAACAACAAGGATAATGCTGTTGAAGCTCTCCGACGGTCCCGTTACAAGTTCCCCGGTCAACAAAAGATTATCGTTTCCAAGAAGTGGGGATTTACTTCTCTTAATCGTGCTGAGTACGTCGCTAAGCGACAAGCTGGTGAGGTCAAGTATGATGGTTCCTACGTTAAGTTTTTGAAGAAGAAGGGTCCAATTGAAGAGTACGTCCGAAACTTGGAACTCCGGGATTAGATAAAAACTTACAAATTTTTTTTTGTGATTACTGGTTAAAATGTATGTATTCTTTAATGAATTTAATGTAGAAGGATACACATGATACTTTTTTTTTTTTCTACAGTCTCTTTTTTCTAAAAACTAGACGGTTCCTTTTTTTGCCAAAACTCCTGGTCTTCCGTACTATTGTATCACCTCTGTTATTGTCATGGTGGGGGTGATCGAAATTTTCTATATACATGCATGAAAAAAAAAAAAATAAAAGGCTTGTCCCATGTGAGAATTGTAGAACTTTTATTGACTCTTTCCATTTGGTTTAGCTTTATTTGCAGAGACAGATAATAATAATGGAGCATTTTTGCGTTCACAATATAAGCAGCTTAGGGCAAATATACCAGCAAGAGCGATATGAGATGCAAATACAATATATGATGATTCAACTGGTCCGAGCTGCAAAGCTAATAATCCAGTTACTAATCCAGTTATTAATGTTAAACGAGTAGGAATACATTGACCAAACCAATAGATTGGAGACATTATATGCGAAGTTTTAATTGCATTTTGCTCCTTATCGTCGCTGCCGCCATTTTTTGATGCTGATGCTGATAAAACAATCTTTTTATTATAATCTGCTTGAAATTGTTTTATGCGTTTAATACACCATATAATGCGACTTGACATGTTAATCATTCCTGCAATAACAAGGCCTCTAGCTCCTAAATCAAGAATTCGCATAAATAAATAACCTGAGCCTGCATAGATGATTGAAAATGCAAGCATTACAAGACTTTGTCCTTGAAGTTGTTCAGTTGTTGATACTGATTGTACAAATGCCTCCAATATTCCATTGACTGCTAAAAGAGGAATATAGAATGCATATGTGCTGAGAACATCAGCCGCTGAACTCTGTGCCCATCTTTGGCCAGCTAGTATTGTGAGAACAAATTTAGCATCAAGAGGACCAAAGATGCAGCATATAATACCCAAATATAGATATAATCGTACTACTGTAGTCAAGACACGTAAAGAAGATTCTAATTTACTCACTCGTACAGGCTCCGCAAGTATCTTTGAGAATAGAGCACGTCCAGTCTCCTCAATTGGGAAAAACAGCATTCGAGCAACCAAAGAGCCATAGTTTGCAGCCAATGCGTACATACCTTGATCAGAAATCGAACTAAAGCAAGCAATGAGGAATTTATCACCCTCAGTAAGACAATGTTTAAATACAGATTGAAGCCATAATGTCCGAGTTAAAATTAAAGTTCTCTTCTCAAAATATGAAGAATAAGGAGGTCCTCCAGATGAATCGCCGCCTTCATGAATAATTTTATGAGGCAGGATACCATATTCAGTATTTCGTACATTGCGATAAGAAAATACAAGATAGCATCCAGTCAAAACAAGAGAATAAGCAAGTTGACCCAAAGCAAATGACAAGACACCACCTTTCCCCTTGTCTGTAATTGTTAGAGTAAAACATACAACACATCGGGCAACTACTGCAGAGGATTCACAAGCTGCGCGTAGTCGATACTGCAAGAAATATTGAGCTAGCTCAAACATAGGTTCCGAAAAAAGCTCAATAAGAGTAGATAAACAATATATCTTAACAGAAGCGGAAAAGTATGGAATGTAAATCAAATGGCCAGCTCTAAAATTGTAAAGCCAAGTCAATGTGGGAGCCAGGAGTAAACCTAGCCCAATTGATAGATAACCTCCATTTGTAACACTCTGAGCATTACCAGCCTTGGTGCCTGCTTCTATTTCCCCATCTATCCGATAACTTTCCGGTTTTGGTATTGAAGTCTGACGTTGCATTGCCAGCCTTATAGCTTCCCGTGAGAAGAAAAGAATAGATGTTGCCAACAGTTCCAGTTGAGTTGCTAAACCAAAAACCTCGGGATTTGTAAATCTTAATAGGCATTGATTAAGACTAAATGTTAAAAGCCTTGTAAAAACCTGTAGACCGACTAAATATGTCACCCCCCTTGCACTTGAAGCTACCAATCCAATATGGGCATCATCATCCTGTTTGGAAGCTGCGACCAACTCCGGAGGAGGATTAACAACCCGCACACTCCCCTGCCGTCCATGACGATGTCCTCTTGACGTACTTAAGCGCCTTCGAGCGCTGCCAGAGGCTGAATTTTGCATGGCATCGATTTAGACAAAAACCCGCAAAATCATCGAGCCAAGCAAGGTTGGGAAGTTTCAAAAAAGGATTCAAGGGGAGGTTGGGTTGCCGGGGCAACCAGTGGCTACTCTTCTCTTGTCTGGCGTGCCGACTAAATTTTCCGCTTTATCCTCAACCAACCTAAACTTATCTTATCGGAGCTACAAACTAATTCTTCTTCCTTGTCTGTGTTGTGTCGCGTTACCTCATGGCGAATCTGTTAAGTAATCGGAATTTATCCAAACATCTTCCCAGTAATTCTTCTTCTGGGACGGTTTCTGCCGTTGCCGCAGCTTCATCTGTATCGGCTTCATCAGGTAATGTTTACAAAGAATGAAAGAAAAAGAGAAAAAAAATTTGATAAAAATATACTAACGTAAACCTTGAAATCTAGGATCTCTTTTAGCATCATGCACCATTTATGGCAGTACCGGCGTTTCCTGCTATCGTTATTCTTCGACTCCTGGCAAAGGAGCAGAGTGGCGGACCTGAGGTCCCTAAAAGTATAAGTCCTCCGGAAGAAATTCTGGGGGCTTCGTCTTGTCTGGTAAAGGAATGTGAGAGACTCCTTTACAGAGGCAAGGCGAATGAGGTGGATATAGGGGTACTGACAGATGTCAAGGATAAGAAACAATGGAGTTATTTTGAATTGTACGACTATGTGGGGGCTCAAACATGGAAAGGTATCATTACTGGATCTAGTTTAATGGTATTCTTTGAGAGTTCTCTATCTGAAAAGGCCGGGTTAAAGCAAGGGATTGTGGCTCTATTGGAATTGGCGTCTGAATGCCTTTCCGTATCTGAGGTAATTATCCTCTTGGATAGGCAAGTTCCTCGTGTGGAGAAGTTTGTCCGAAGTTTTCTATGGATTGGGTTTGATTTAATTCATTCAAACCATGGAGGCGTTGATGATGCCTGGATAAAACTTGAAATTGATATATGATAGTTGTACTACAAACTGAATGCTTATGTTCTGGCTAAGGTGTTGCGTTTTTTTTTACCTTTTTATTAATTTTCTTTCTTTTTCTTGCTTTTGTTGCTTGCTGCTTGTCTAAATATGATATTGTTTTTTACTCAAATGACTTTCCCGTGATGTACAAAAACGTATAGTTATTATTAATATAACAAACAACAAGGATATCTTAAAATCACCATTAATCTCGGACTTCCTAATATAGGACATTCTACACTATTACAAGGAGGCATTGCGTTACACTGAGACAAAGGGGAAATTTCAAAGGCTGTGTGAGTTGATCCTCCCAGCTACCTACTCCATGGATTTTTGCTAAGTCAAATATAAGCAATATGAGCCAAAAAAGAAAAAAAAAAGTTTAAGGTTGTCAGCTGGCTTAACTTTACAAGTACAAAGTTCATCTAGCTGATACCCCTTCTTCTTTCTTTCTTTCTTTCTTTTTGCTCGAGGACTCTTCTTGCTTCAACATTAAATGCGCTCATTCAAGGCAATAACCATAGGATTCTTATTCTTATTACTATCTACAACAGGCACATCATGTCGAAGAAATGCAAAGGGTTATCGCTATCATAATATTCCCCGAGATAAAGCATTGCAAGCCCCCGAGCCCATGGCTGGAGTTGCCGCTTCGCTAGTTATGTCTGCTGTTTCCGTCAGACTTTCTGACTATGTGAATGCATCTAAGCGAGAGATCTACAGTCAACAACCTGGCCCTTGCGTCATTACTAGTGGAGTCCCAAATAAGCCAGATCATGTCGACACTATTTCGCCGCACGTCAGATCTTGTTCAATATCAAGAGATAACAAGATCGGCAAAAACGAGCAAAAATCAATGAGTTGTCTGTTAGCAACAGCCGCAGATAAAGGTGCCGAGCCTTTCTTTGTACTGGATTGTCACGCACAGGATGCCTTTCTAGACGATGATCATCCAAAGTCTCAATTGCCATGCTCTCATGTTCTAGGAGCTCTGGCTGTAGGCACATTTGTCGCAGTATCTCTCTTTTAGATGACTTTTTTTTCTTTTTTCTTTTTTATTGCATCTGTTAGTCATTGCATCTTTTTATGAATTTTTTTTTTCTCGTTACAGTAGCCATATATGGATCGGATAGGAGTTGTTATTATCATTTATTATCATTACGTATCTTCTAATGTTCAACTTTTTCTTTCTGTAATTAAATCAAAGCTATTCAAGCTATTTCCAAATAACTTGTAGACATGGAATTTTCATCACGTGCCGTGCAGTTCTGATTTTATTTGGATTTCTACTCCCAAAACGGGGTTTGCATCAATTCGTGACTGCGTTTTGTTCTCTCATCGCAGGAAAGCGACGCAACCCCCAAAAGCACCTCTACATAGCTTGTTTGATCTCTTTACCCAACCTTCAAAAACTTTCCTTGTACATCTACAACTGACCGGAGCGTTTGAAATTCGCAGAGATGGTGAGTTTGTATTCTTCATTGTGATTTATGTAGGGCAACAATTTACTGATAATAATGCTAGGCACCTAAATCCCGAAAAAACCAGGAGACAATCAACTCCAAGCTTGCACTTGTTGTAAAGTCAGGCAAATATTCTCTTGGATATAAAACCACAATTAAGGCTCTAAGAACTGGCAAGGCTAAGCTCGTTATCATTGCTGGTAACACTCCCAAATTGCGAAAGTCTGAGTTGGAATACTACGCCATGTTGTCAAAGACTCAGGTCCATCACTTCCAGGGTGGTAACCAGGAACTTGGGTATGTATAGATGAAAAGATTTTATATCCTTGTTCGTCGCTAACTTTGTGGCCTTACAGTACCGCTTGTGGTAAACTTTTCCGAGTTGGTGTTCTTTCCATTCTTGATGCTGGTGACTCTGATATTCTCGAAGCCGCTACCGACTAAGGTCTGTCATTATGTATATTAGTCATGAATGAAAAATAAAAATAACTTTGTATATGTCGCTTTTAATCACACTTGTGTTCTATTTGAGGGCTTGGAATTTCCTTCAAGAGTATATATTTGATGCAAGCAAGCACAGATTCATTTTTACCATTAACAGAAGGGACAACAACATTGTAGAAAATCAGAAAAGATTTAAGTTGATTAGAAAACAGATGATGTGACTACTTTTTTTTCCTTTTTGTGTCCGCAAACAGGTTTATTACTTTGATTTTTTCAACATTAGACAAGAAAGTTATAAATATCTTTATGTCAAAACTTGATTCCCTGAACATCAGATCTGAAAAAGAGACCTAGTACATAAACCTTAAAAAACTCGCGCTAAAAATTTCTAATGACAGCATGTGAAATACGCTTGCAAATCTAATTTATGTCATTCTAAGGAGAGAAAAAATAAATTGGGAGGGTAGTTCTTCAAGCCCAAGAGCCTGTCCATCTTTATACTAAACAACATGAAGTGATAAAAGCTGCTGCTACAGTAGATAAGAATAGTAGTAGTAGTAGTAGTAGTACTTTGAAATAGCTACGCACTAAAAAAGAAAAGGGAAAAAAAAAAGAAAACGGTTTAGTTTGCGCAGGGGGAAAACGAATCCTTGAGACTAAACTGTTCCTGGGTTTATCAGTGTGCGGCACATTTTGTAAAGGGTCTTGTCCCAATCGAGCGATATCCGGGGAAAAGAAAATGACAAGACACAACAAGATGATCAAAAATCCATCAAACCTCATCGCAGATGCCGAATGGTGTAAATATGCAGACGAGACGAAATCAGAATAGCCTGATCACCGTCTGGAACCCTACGGATTTAGCCTTTTCTTGTAGTATAAAAGGGGACCCGTAGACCTGCCATTTTCCTTTTCTTTTTCTCTTTCTTTTCTTCAACTCAATCATTCTTTTTGATCAACATACAAAATAAGAATTATATATCATATAAATTAATATAATGATTGTGGTCTATACCGTCGCCGTTCTGGCCTTGTTTTATCTATTTCTTCATCACTTTGTTCTCTTACGATCAGATCCTAATGAACCTCAACTTGTTCGAGGATATCTTCCCTTCATTGGAGTTGGACTCTCTCTGAATAGTGATCCCATCAACTTTCTCTTGAGCTTACGAAAACAATACGGCAAAGTCTTTACTCTGTGGGTAGCAGGAAAACGCATGGTTGTTCTGTCCGATCCTAAATCAGGTAAGTCCAAAACCCCTATTTCATTATTTACTTTTTTTTCTTTTTTTGGTGCAGAGAGGAGAGATATCGATAAAAGGGATGATGTTATGCATGACTGCATGAAATGTTCAATCGGAAGCGAGATGTTAAAAAGCGACAGGAAATAAATAAGGAAAAGTTTAAAAATTTCCTATTCCATCTGTCACAGTGAAATATAATTTTTCTCCGATTCAGGTTAATGATAATGATATTTTTTCTTTTTTGTTTTGAGTTCATTTCGGGGTTAGTGCGGATCAAAAAAATAAAAATGGCTTTAATTTTTATGGAAACTCAACACCAAAATTTCGGTTTTAGCATATTGATGCACATATGAAATTTGACCTGCGTTGGCTGGGAGACTACTCGCGCCGTTGTATTGCGACCACCTACTACTACATCGCCAAATTTGATTTTGGGTGCTGCTGTTATGCTTAAGACCCAAGCTCGGCAAACTTCAACCCCCACCAAAAAAAAAACCCCCATAATGACAACAACGAAAAACGAAACAAAAGTTATGGAAAGAAAGGGTGACAAGAAAAACAACTTGTCCAAAACTCTAAAAACAATTCTCTTTCGGAAAGGCATGGGCAAACAAGTTGAGATACCCCAATAGCATCCTTCAACAGATTCTTAAAACAGATTATCGCATAACATCCGGTTTCCGACCCTCTTTTATCGAAAGATCTTCCTTCTCCTCCGGTTTTTTTACTTTTTATTGTTATTCTCAAGAACTTTATTTTTGACGTGGGATTGCAAGCCTTGCCTCACTAGGTTTAGAAGAATTTTGACTGACCTATTGTATTGCTTATCACAGGTATTGCCGAACTCTGGAAAGCGTCTCGATCTTGCCCATTTAGGCCAGTATCTGAGTTTTTCGATATCAGTGTTTTTGGGTGGTCGCAACGCATGGTTTACGATGACGACGTTTTCAATCATACTAAAAACAGCACAGGTTAGTCAAGAAAAAACGACAACAACAACGTGCCCGAAAAACAAAAAGACTGACAATTTTCTATGTAGTTAAACTTATGAGAAATGCAAAACAGGTAGCATCTCTTACTAGCCATTTTACTGAATGTGCGCGACAAAAAGTTGAGCAATTCTATGTTGAATCATTCCCAAAGGATGGTAAAATTGTTGATTTGACATCATTTACCGATGACACTGTTATCTGGGCTACTTTAAAGACATTTTTTGGTTATAATTTTCCAGCTGAGAAGCTTATTATGCATTTTCAAGCTTGGGATAAGGGACTGCCAGAATTAGTACGAAAATATCCAAAATTTGCAATCTCTAAAGTGTATAATGCACGAGAAGAGATGCAAAAGGTTTTAGCTGATTATATGCGTGATCCAAATTCTGGAATTTCTACTGGTAGTGACATTATGAAGGATCGTGACGAAATTTTACAAAATTTGGGTTATGACGCTGATGATCGCGCAAAAAATAGTCTAGGGATGCTTTTTGCTTCGCTTGCTAATGCTGTACCAGCTTGCTTTTGGACACTTTCACACATTATTTGCGAAGAATCTGGGGAAACTGCTGGTCGATTACGTGATATAATTGGTAGGAATTATGATTACAAGACCAAGACTATAAATTTTGAAGAAATTTATAAAAATGAGTATTTTTATTCTATTTGTTATGAAACAATCCGCATTTATGGAAATATTTGCTCTGCTCGGGCAGTGGAGAAAGATACAGTTATTCGAGTTGAAAATGATCGAAGTATTGTTTTAAAGAAGGATCAAATGGTAATGGTACCATCACAACTTGTACATATGGATCCTGAAATTTATCCTCGTCCAACAGAATGGTTACCAGAACGATTTATGAAGAAGAATGATGGTAAACTTCGACTTGGAGACGCTCATTGGAAGACTTTCTTAAATTGGGGAGGTGGATCAAACAAGTGCGTTGGAGAAACTTTGGCACTTCAAGAGATAATGACTTATGTTGTCTTTATGCTTTGGAATTTCGATATTGAACCACTTGGAAAGCCAAAAGCTTGTGATGTTGCTCACAGATTTGGAATGGGTGTTATGCATGCTGAACCATTACCTGTTCGAATGAAGAAGCGTATTGTGGACGAACAAATCTATCTTACTCCAGAAGTATTCGATATTCAAAAGTTGGTCGTTTCCTTACCATCAACTTTGGCCGCAGCTGCTTAAAGAGGATTCTTTTCTGTTTTTTTTTTATATTTGCATTACCAACGTTTTTGTGTTTTGATTGATTTTTCGCGGTGTTTGGGGAATCATTTATGCGTCTTGTTTTATTTTTTAAAAGGAGTTTTTATTAGTTTTGCTCCTTTGAAACGGGTTTTTTTTTTTTTAATTTGCAGTGTATTATATATATATATATATGATTAGATTTATTGATTCTTTCTAGAGTACACAATGGTATCGTAACAACTTTATAGGCACCAATCTGGTAAGAACAAGGCAGGAAAAGAAACAGAAAAATGAAACCCCGTTGTCATGTCAACCAGGGTATTTCTTAAGGAGCATTTTCCTAACCGCCAAACCCAATCCCTCCTTTCTCTTTCATCCAACCAACGCCCTTTGATTACCTTTTTTCATAATTTTTTTTTTTCTTCCTTATTACTTTTATAAATTTTTACCTGTCATAACCTCATTATCCAAGGTATTAGATAGCGTTTATTGCGTTAATAATATTCTGTGATTCTTGACTGGATTAATTTTGTTTGTTGGGGTTCCTTAAATTTCTTCATCGCCACCAAAACAATTTTTTTTTTCTCTTCCAAGTTTTTTTTATATTTTATCTATATTATCTTTCCTTTCTTTGTGTGTGTGTTGTGAAATATAAGTTTATATTACCAAGTGACGAAGGTCTAGTGTACTTGAAGGTGTTATATTTGTGTGAAAGTAACGGTAATCGTTCTTTACAAAAAAAAAAAAAAAAAAAAATAATAGAAACTTTTATTTTCTCTTTTTTCATTTCCAGACACTTTTGGTTGGACAATAGAAGGGTCTTTGAACCAAACGAGTTTTGAAAATCTTAGTGGAAAATAATGTCTTCAGTGGTGTATTATAAATTCAAATCCCAGAAGGAACCATCAAGGGTTACTTTTGATGGTACAGGTATATCAGTATTTGAATTGAAAAGAGAGATCATTCTTCGAAATAATTTAGGAGATGGAACAGATTTTGATTTATCAATCTATAATAGTGATAATAATGAAGAATATGTTGACGATACAGATATCCTTCCACGATCTTCATCAGTGACTGTACGACGTTTACCACCAGCAAGACCTGGAAAAGGTACAGCAGTTCGCTATGTATCTGGTAGAATGCCACAGGCTGCATTATCAGGTAGTCGACCAGGTCATCATAGAGCTCCTGTAGGGCCAAGAACAAGGCAAGATGTACCTCAGCAGCCAGGTGCACCACCAGTACTATCATCAACAATAGATCCTGCAAAAAGTGAAGAAGATCGTATTAACGATATGTTTCAAGCACAAGGCCAGCAATGGAAGCATACACAAGATCAAATGGCAACTGCGACCCGTGTTTATAGCAAACAAAATTCAAAGAATGTTGTAAATACTCCAGAGTACCCACCACCAGCAGGGTATGTTTGCTATCGGTGCGGTGAGAAGGGTCATTGGATTCAAGCATGCCCAACTAATAATGATCCAAATTTTGAAGGGAAAAGAATAAAGCGAACAACTGGTATTCCAAGGAGTTTTCTAAAAACAGTAGCTAAACCAAGTGCAGATGATGATTCAACTAATGGTGGTAGCGTTATGGTTAATGCTGAAGGAGAATATGTTGTAGCAATGCCTGATAGCACATCATGGGATACCTATCAAATGAAGGCTAATGCAGCAGCTAAAGATTTACAAGATAAACCTAATGATGAAACATTGCAAGATCCCATATCGCATAAATTAATGAATAATCCAGTTAAAACTCCATGTTGTGGGAAAGTATATTCAGAAGATTCAATTCAACAAGCTCTTTTAGATAGCGACTTTGTGTGCCCAAATTGTGGTCGTGAAGAAATTCTTCTAGATCAACTTAAGCCTGATGAAGAGATTTCAAGAAAGATTGATGAATATAAAAAGAAGAATGAAATTATACCTGTAGGAGGTAATACAAGTTTAAAAAGATCAAGATCACCACAGCAAGAAATTGAGAATAATAATCAACATGCTGCAAAAAGAATTGTACCAGACAATAATAATAATTCTTTAAAATCTGAATCACCAGTCATGAACGCTGGTAGTAGTCGCGAACAATCTGTGAAAATTTCAGCAACTAATACACCACCACTACCACCACCGCCAGCACCGGTAATGGGTGGAAATTTCGCTCCAATGGGTGGTAACAATTACTATGGTGGTGGACAATTTATGCAACCATATGGGCAACCAGGAATTGTAGGTGGGTATGGAGGTATACCGTATAATAATAATAATCAAATGATGTACATGAATGGGTTTACAGGGTATCATCCTCAAGGGTATGGATTTCAGCCACAAGTTCAAGGATATTACGGTAATCAACATCTGCAGCAGCAGCAGCAACAGCAACAGCAAGATGATGGTGGTGCATATATGAGGACTGCACTTAATCCACAAAGAGCTTATAAACGAGAAAATAGGTATCGTCCAAGTGATTTTAAAGAACTCATGTGAAGGGTGTGTGGTGTTTAGAATAATAATAATAATAATAATAAAAATAAGAATAAAATATTCTATTGTCACGTAATGTAAGGTTCGATTTTTTGTGGGGTATATTGTTTTTACAGTTTTTTTTTTCATAAGTCTGAATCATTGTAGTTAAGCAACGAAATACATATATAAATATATAAATATGATGAACAACTAATTCGTAATTTAATACACCCTTGTTTGATTTAAAAATATCCCCTATTGACGTAATGGCCTATATAATTTGTCTTGCCCAAAAATCACATTGATCTGATCTGCTTTTTTTTTTTTCCTAACAAAGAAATTTTTTTTTTTTTTTGTTTTTGGCAAGGTTTTGAATTAGTTTTTTTTTTCTAAGTATACAAGTTTTGTTTCTTGACTAGTGTTGGATAAAAATTCCTATCGTAAACATGGATAATAACGAGCAAAAAAAAAAAAAAAAAAAAAAAAAAAAAAAAAAAAAAAAAAAAAAAAAAAAAAGGGGAAGGACAATTATTATTGTAGACAGTACAAGTTAACTTGATATGTTGACTGGGTTATATATATATATATATATATATAACACATTCCCATATACTGCCTATTCAAACAACAATATCTTGACCTGGATCTTCAAAAAAGGATATTTTCTCTGCGGCTCAAGCTGTTTATTCCCAACTGCGGCTGATAGGATCACGTGAATTTCATTAAATTACAGCACTTGGAGTTGATGATTGTTTTTTTTTCCTCTTTAATAATAATAATAATAATAACAACATATTTTTGTCTATATAATAAATTTTAAACAACAGTTTCGGATTGTGAAATATTAATATCTCCCTCTTGCTTGGGCTGCTCATGATGGTGATTATGATTATCATTTTCATCAATTTTCTTTGTTGTTGTAGTAAATGGTTCAAGTCCAGTTAATCCCCAATCATTAAATAATTTAGCATCTTTTTCCCAACCATTACAAGCAGTTGTCAACATTTGATCACCAGTAAAGATTGCATTTGCACCAGACATGAATGCTAATGCTTGTTGTTCATCAGACATTTCAGTTCTACCAGCAGCAATTCTAATAATTGATGGCGGCATTATAATTCTTGCAGTTGAAATTGTTCTTAAAATATTCGTAAATGGGATCCTTTTATTATTTTCAAGTGGTGTACCTTTAATTGGTACAAGTGAATTAATTGGTACAGATTCAGGATATTTTGGCATTGTTGATAATGTATGAAGAAATGAAATATGATCATCACTTGATTCACCAAGGCCTAAAATACCACCAGAACAAACATTAATACCAGCATTTCTAACATTATCAATTGTTTGTAATCTATCATCATATGATCTTGATGTAATAACTGATGGATAAAATTCACGACTTGTATCAATATTATGATTATATGCAGTAAGACCAGCAGATTTAAGATCTTGTGCTTGATTTGAATCCAACATTCCTAATGTAACACAAGTTTCAAGTCCAAGTTTATCAATTTCTGAAACCATTTGTTTAATCCTATTCATTGCTGATTTTCTTCCCTTCATTTCACGCCAAGCTGCTCCCATACAAAATCTTGTTGATCCATTCTCTTTTGCAATTTTTGCTGCTTTAATAACTGAATCAACATCCATCATCTTTTCTGCTTTAAGACCTGTTGAGTGACGACTTGATTGTGAACAATATGAACAATCTTCACTACATCCTCCTTGCTTAATATTTAATAATGTACACAATTGAACCTTTGATGCATCATGATGTTGCCTATGAACACTTGCTGCTTGAAAACTCAATTCCAATAGTGGTTGATTGTATATTTCACTAATCTCTTTCTTTGTCCAATTCTTTCGGAGAACTGCCCCTCCCCTCTTAATTGCTGTATTTGCTATTGCTGATGCGCTGCTCACTGCTGATCGATGCATATTTTAATATATAAATGAATAAGATAATAATCAACGGCTTTGAAAGTTCTATTTGTATTTGTATGCTTTCTAATATTAATCCCTGATACCGTTATCTTCCCACGATTTGTCCGAAACAAATTAATTCCCCGCTCGAGTACTATTATTGCTTTGTTGTGGAAAAGGTTGGGAAATGTTGGTTTTTGCTTTCTGTATAATGGTTGCACGTGATTGCAATTGTCTTACCACTCATTGGATCAAACCAGTACAAGGAACAAGAAACAAAAAAACAAGTTTGATAAATTCTATTAAAAAAGGTTTCTATCGAGATTTAAATCTACTATACATAGGATACCCATAAAGAACAAGAAAAAAGAGAGAGAAAATTAATAAATAGTACTAGTCGTAAGTAAATCTTGTCGATGCGATGCAAGTTTGTTCCAATCAAAAAAAAAAAAAAAAAGAATCGTAAAAGAAAAAATTATTAGCCAATAAATAAATAAAACCATTTGTGTACTCCTGTCCACAAGACATAAACTTCGTAATGGATAAGGGGTGGATGATGAGGGTAAAAAATATTATGCAGTTCCGGGGTATGCCACATCTATAAAACAACGTAATAAGAAAAAAAAAAAAAATAAAAAAAATAAGAGCTGTTTATATGCAAAATAAGAAGAAAAAGAAAAAAAAGGGAAACCCAAATATGCGCCAATTGAAAGAAGTTCGTATTTTTTTTTGGTTGTTCTTTTCAACCAAATAATCGATCAGCAGTAAGGCAAACGCCGCCTCCCCAAGTCATGGCTGCAAATAATTTTCGTAACCAATGAAATGGTACATTTTCTAGTAATCCTGCGCAATTTGTACCTTCTGAAAACATCCATTCTTCTCCATGCTTAATTGTTCGGCGAATCCTACATCCGCCCCATATATTCCACCATGCTAAAGGCTGTGTACAGGCTTCTTCACGCATTAAATTTTTCTTTAATGGTCCAAGAGGTCCATCAATAAATTTCCAAGAGAATGGATGGAATTTCTGACGAGGATCATCAGCAGCAAGTTGCTTATCTCCCCAATGACCTTCAAAAAGCAGCCAATTCGATTTATAGACAGCAATTGAGCCATGATGATGATCTTTCTCGGCAATACTCATTTTATTTTCTGCAGGTGTAACTGTATGACCATCATAAGTAAATCCAAGATAGTTTAATGAAGGATCCCAAATTGGGCCACGATCAGTAAAATCACTTAGAACCCAAAATGGTAAGTCATGTGAATGTTGTCCAACTGTTGGATAATTTGCATGAGTTCCTCGTGCTGAGAAAATAATGGGACGATTAGGATTTTGATCATACTTTTCCATTGCATCAAATCGATAAGCGCTCCCACCACTATGTGCAGACATCCAGACAATTTGAGGCTCACCTTTATAAAAGCGAACCAAAGAATGTTCCCAATCCCCAACATGATTACCATATGGGCCTCCACCCATAACAAAGGGCCCAAGATTAAAAGAATAAAAATAAAACCAAAATGCATCAACCCATCCATCACCTTTATCAACAACAATCAAAGTTGCTGGTGCTTTGCACTTGCCATTTTCAAGATTTGGCTGATTAGCTTCACCAGTAATCCATTCCGGATCTGATGCAAAATCATCTTGTGCAGTTAAATAAACATCTTCACTTCGAGGGAGGAATTCAAGATCACCAAGATCCATTAATCTCCCAGCATTTCGTGTCAAGTTCTCTGGGTCGGCAGATTGCATCAAGGGGTAAAAGTGTGAAACGCTGTTCCAAGTTAGCGGACAAAAAGAAATCAAATCTACTTTTTCAATGTTCTTATACTTACTAGGTATTAATATCGTAAGGGAGGTAGACTTCTTCAGAGTATAGGTGCACAACAGGACCTTAAAAAAAAAAAAAAAACCCAGTTAGTCACGTAAACAAGCCTCAAACTCTCAACAAATCTAATTGACTTACAATGTTTAAGCACATATTCAGGTATCTCGCCTGGATCAAGTACCCACTCGCTTTCGTCACCAGAAACGACAGGAACGGCACGGCAAAGTAATATTGGAGAAAAACAGATGAATAATAATGGAGTTGTAATTAAACGAAAAAATATCCTCCGTATAAGGATATAAGCGCTCAACCGTTCAGGCATAGCGCTCTTATCGAATAGTCGTCCAACAGTATTATGAATAGGTATCTTTAGTTGTTTTCTTATTG
The DNA here is from genome assembly GCA_030574475.1 of Trigonopsis californica. Lineage (NCBI taxonomy): Eukaryota > Fungi > Ascomycota > Trigonopsidomycetes > Trigonopsidales > Trigonopsidaceae > Trigonopsis > Trigonopsis californica. Next base: position 27,264 of record JAJMFC010000069.1, read on the forward strand.
TTAGAAATCGCGCGGATGCCCAATTCAGCTTTCAAATTCGGTGGCGAGGGGCAACCAGATCAAAAAGTTAACAATAATGTCGAAAAATATGAAATGTTGCAAAAGGTTTGACAACTATTTTATGGTGATTTGAAAATAATATTGTATTAATAATGAAGCTTGATGAAAAAGGTTTTGATGAATTTTAACGGGAAATAAACCCTTCGGCTACTAGACGGTGAAATCCCGAGTACGTCACCGTTTCTTTTGACACTTTTTATTGTCCAACATCAAAAAATTTGTTTTTCTCTAGTTTAAGAAATTGGGACTTTTCCGACCGAGCCGCTCTGCCGACAAGATCTGCAGACTCATCTCGCCCTGCACAAAGTTTAATTTAGGCTAAAAAACCCTTGTCTACAGTATGAAATCGTGCCTGTCAAAGACTCAAAGTCAAAAAGGGAAAAGAAAAATAGACGTCTGTTTATGACGTTGGAGGGAGTCCCTATATGCTTGACTCATACGATTTAAAAAGCTGTTAAATGTTTCTTTTCTTCCCTTAAATTATACCGCCGTAGATAAACCAATTTGGGTGGGTGTGGTTGCCCCCGACAAGCTGCTGTCGTCTGTCCTTCGACAAATCTAGTAAACATTAATTTAGAGAAATAAACCCCCCCTTTCTATTCACCATGTGCGTGGCACTAGTTTGTATTGGGAGATTCTGTATGTGCCCCTTAAAACTTATTTTCATGCAAGAGCGGCAAAAGAAGAAAAAAAAAAAAAAAGAAAAATCAACCCCACAGTATCCTCTTGAGCTGCAATCCTACGTGGTCAAACACGTTCCTTGCAGCTTTAGCTTGATCGTAACTCACTATTACTGCACCATTCATAACGTCAGCATCTGTACAGAGGCTGCAGATTTGACCAGCAATTATTTTAGTCTCACTACTTTCAGTCCGTACTAAAAACTTTATCGCCATTGTCCTAATTGTAGTTGCAACATTAATATCATCTTTGCTTTTTGATCGATATTCTATAAGCATTCCCTGCGGCTCATGCTCAACTTGTTTATCACCAATAATTTCTTGCTTTGTGTAAAAAGTTCCATATCGAATATAGACGACATCCGATGCCAGCACACGGATGAAATCTGCAACCCTTTCCTCTTGAAGAATAAATTTGCATAAATAAAGTGCTTTATCTGTAACTAAAAGTATGTACTCCTGCATATCTCTCGTAGCAAGATATTGAGGATCTTGCTGCTGTTCTAATGTATCATTATTATCATTATAGCTGTTTGTGTCGGGTGATAATACCCACCACCCTCCAATTACTTCTTCATCTGAGTCTTCACCAACCACAATATTCGATGCAATATCAATACATGTCTCCCTAAGTGTTGGCATCCACATCCTTGGATCCGGACTGACAAAAGTCTCTTCATAGCTTAGTAAGGTCTTGTCCGAGATGTTGCCGAGTACATAATCAATCACGGCCTGCGCCCAAAAATCATTCAACGCAGCCTGAAAATATCGGGTCAACGTTAAGACTGCATCTGTAAAGATACCTTTATAGTTACGTTGCCCAGTTCTAGTATAATCTCCTTTGAGAGCAGCTGTCGATGAATACTGCCGCGAGATAGCATCACCATTATCTGCCCATAACCCTTTAAATTGCTTTTCAAAATTACTGTCGATCTGAATACCCCTTTCAGCTAATTGCCATGTCAGAATATTAAGAGCAAACGTAGTTTGAATGACATTGGTTCTATCTAGACAATCGATGCAGTTGGTTCGAATTACTCCTTGTTGCTTTCTACCCGTATTGTCAGTCCATTCCATATCTTTTAAAAATTCTCCAACTGGAGTATCATCGACAATCTGATCTGGACCCTTCAAACCGCGACACTCTTTGTGGAAATCAAACCATTCGAACTTGATGTTAGCTTTATGCGCCATAGTTTCGTATGCTCTACCTATTTCTGCTTCCCTTCCACTCTTCTCAACCAAGGAGACGCAATAAACATTCCCATAATTGGCCTTTATCTTGTCAAAGTGTTTCTGAAATACAGGGAAAGCGGAATCTAATTTCCTAGTCAGCCGTGGCGTAGGATGAAGTTTGAATGAATTTTGAGAGAAGAATAAGGGAATCGAGCCACGTAGTTGGATATGGGAAGAACATATAAGACCTTGTTCTGTTCCCGTCTTGGAAGCCGATACTATTAGTGATTGTTCTGTTTCTATCCAATTAGCACAGTGCCCTTGGTCGTCAATTCCGCGGCGTAGATACCTCACTCCCGCATGATTAGTGCTTCTCCGGGATATCAAAAAGACTGAAGCTTTGTCAGATACCTTGAACGTTCCAATAAATCCTTGCATCAGAGGTAGATAAAATGGAGTATCTTGAAACTTTTCATTGAGCCTTTTATTATATATATAATTACGACGAAGATTGCATAAAAGGTCGTTTTTTGGCCTATTATGTTGATATTGTAAAGAAATGGACCTCGTGATATCTTTTGAATGATTAGTTCTGAATTCCAGTACATAGAATAAGGATAAATAACAACGAACAAACTTACCGAAATCGAGACAGTAGTAGAACCCAAAAGAAGAGAACATTGCCTCAAGCGTTGAATCCAATTTCGAAACCAAGCTCCGCGATTTGGCTCTTGTGGCTGAAGCATTAGTTGGGCGAGTAGGGCTGCCGGAAACTGTCTTTAAAGTATCAATTGCCGTTAATTTATTACTAGAGCTAGTAAAAGACCCATAACGTGGAGAAGATGAGGAATCAAACGAATCTAGACTAGCAGTGCTACTTGAGGCATCATGCATTGTAGAATTGCTTTTCTTGCTAGCATTATCCTTGTCTCCATTAGGAAGAGACTGCCCAGACGCTGCAACAGAATCAACAGTGGCAGCATATAGCTTAGGATCTCTTAACTGCGCTATGCTATCTTGTGACGCAGATCTAGATGATAATGAGATAAGGCGTACGCCTTTAACCAAATTGACAGCTGACGATGGTTCCTCTTCCTGGAAGCTAGGTAATCTCGCGACCTGCTCAATCTCAGTGATTACAAGTAGTGACTTGGAGACCGAAATTATTCCTACTATCCCGTGAACCAAGATGGTATCATCATGTTCACTAAGCTTGTCTTCGCATCCAAAAGGTTAGACCAATTAAACCGTTTACCACCTGCCAACTCATTCAGAAAACCTACCAAGCTTAATAATCTTCAAATCCTCATAAAGAATCTTATATGCTGGTTGAAGAGTAGTATTCCCAGCCTCGGTGCACGGAATCAGAACCTATTGCGATATTAGTTGTTATCAGGAGATATCAAGATAAGGGATGGGATCCTTACAAGGCCGTCATAGTCAACCCATATCTTAACAGAACGAGCGATCTCCGATAAAGTGGTTGCCATCCATCAATTGCTCTGATGCTCCTTGTTGAAATCAAGTGTTATGCTCCTTCTTACAGGATAGTTGTTATATAGTTCGCCAGCACGCTTTGTTGTCAGGTGATAAACGCGCTACGATATATAGCAACATCACGACTTGCCCTCAACACAAGTATGAGATGAAATATCACGGATTCTACAAGATTTGTAAAAACAAAGAAAAAAAAAGAGATTTAATAGTAAAAATCAGATTATAGTACAAACCAAACGCCACATAGTGCTAATAACAATAACAATAATAATAATTTTCTCTTTCTTTTGACGCGTACAAAGACTTAGGTAGTCAGTGCAGATTTGCCCTCAGCCTTTGGCATTTTCTTGCCGGTCCCACCTAACTCTTCGATTTCTTTTGCTTTGTAATAATGAGGAGAGACTTCCATAAGCCATTCTGGTTTAATAGGCATACAATTTCTCATGAACTCTTTGCTCGTAAGAACAAGTTCATGATACAGTATCCATTTGGGATTATTCTTATGGAGAACACTTGAGGGATGGATAAAGACGGTTTGACCTGTTTTAACGGTTCGATAGCTATCTCCACTTTTTCCTAGTCTTGCAGCGTTGGGGAAAAATCCAGAAGTTATCGCTTTCTGAATCTTCTCGAGACCATTTTCCTGTGTGCCAGAGCTAGACAACTCCATTTCAACCCGATCACACAGAGTAGCAAGTTGATCTCTAACATCGCGTGCTCGGCTTAAACTCTTGTATTGCAAAAAATTTTCACCTGCCCACTGGAAAGAAAAATTTGTGTCGACCCATTGACTCCATATCTCTAATAAGCTAAGATGGTCTCCTCCGGGTCTGACAAAGTTCTGCCTAGCGCGATCGGCATAAAGCTTTTTATCTTTAGGCCTAAAGAAAAGAGCTGCTGACTCCCCTAGCATGGCAATGATTGAAATGACTTCCTCAACACAACCGTATTTACCGCTTGCTAATATAGCCTTTGCAAATGTCGGATCAGTTGGGAATTCCGCCATTTGTCGCCCGATTTTAGTCAATTGACCCTTATCATTGAGAGCTCCCAGTGCATACAGCAGTTCAAGTGATCGAGCCAGGGTTTCGTCAGGAGGGCGATCTAAAAAGTCAAACTGAAATAGATTTGTGATACCAAGAGAGAGTAACAGTAAGACAACACTAGAGAGATTTGTCCTCTGAATTTCTGGAGTTGTGCTCTCGGGCATCTCATTGAAGAATGCCCATTTCGTAAATAGCCGAAAGCACTTACCGGGTCCAACACGTCCCGCACGTCCTGCCCGCTGATTTGCCGATGCCCTAGAGCAAGGAGTTACAATAAGGCTTTCCATTCCTGTCCGAGGATTATATACATTCTCCTTGACAAATCCAGGATCAATCACATATACAATTCCATCAATAGTAATAGAGGTCTCCGCAATGTTGGTTGCAAGGACTACTTTGCGCGCATTCGGAGGTGTTGGTTCAAAAATTCTTGACTGAAGTTCTGAAGGCATATTGGCGTATATAGGACAAATAATCATCTCTTTAATCTTGCTTCCAAGCTTGCGGCACGTTTCAGTCAAATTCTCAGCAGCAGTTTCAATCTCATCTTGGCCAGTCAAGAAAACGAGAATGTCTCCCGCCCCTTGAGTAGTGTGTATCTGAAAAACAGTTGTAATGGCCGCATGAAGATAATTTGCCTCTGGTTGCATCGTATAATGAATGTCAACAGGGAATCGTCTTCCTGGAACATTCATAATCGGAGCATCGTCAAAAAACTTGGAAAACTTTTCGGCATCCATCGTCGCTGAAGATATTATTAATTTAAGGTCCGGTCGGTATCGAGCTATATCCTTAACCAAACCAAATAGGATGTCTGTATGCAATGTCCGCTCATGGGCTTCATCAATCATCAAAGCGGCGTAATTGCCCAATTCAGGATCAGTAAGGAATTCCCGTAACAGCATACCATCAGTCATATACTTTATGATTGTCTTGTCACTCGTATTATCTTCGAAACGAATCGAATATCCAACTTCGCTACCAAGCCTGACACCCATCTCTTCGGCAACTCGGGCAGCAATCGACATGGCAGCTACTCTTCGCGGCTGCGTGCAGCCTACTTTCATTCCATTTTTAGTGTAGCCAGCTTCATGCAGATACTGTGGCAGCTGGGTAGTCTTTCCAGATCCTGTCTCCCCGACAACAATAAGAATCTGGTGCTGTTTGAGGGCTGCAAGAAGGTCATCCCTGTACTGATACATTGGGAGAGATTTTCTAACGTCTTCAATAGATTGAATTTTCTCTTCTTCCTCCTTTATTCGTTTCTCGAGATCCTGCTGATTTTTGGGCTTTGAGGATGAATCTTCGCTAAAGGTGATATTCTGAGACGTATCAAAGACAAACTCATATTGATCTTCAGGATTCGTCTCTTGCTGCGTTTTACTATTATCGAGGTGGGCAAGAACCTTTGCCCGTTGTTCATGTTCCCATTGCTCCTGTTCAGAGACTGGACGTTCCCTGTTGGCTTCGCTTTCATCGTATCGCTGGTAAAGAGCTGCTTCTTTTCTTTTGCGATCGATTTTTCCCTTGTCGGTGATGTAGTCATCTGGGAGCACGTAAGCTTGGTCATTGTTGTCTAATTTTAACCTTTCCTCAGCCAGCCTGAGAACTTCCTTATTGTACTCAATCTCTCGTTGCTCCCTTTTAGTAAGCTTGACACCCCGGAAGAATAACTCATCATCAGCTACTTGCTTTCTAAGAAGAGCTAACTTCTGCTGCTCTCTCTGTTTCAAGTAAGTCTGACGAGATCGCTTGTAAAGTTCGGGAAGTGCCTTTTCTCTGGCTTCATTGTCTTGAGCCAGTGTTTCACGATATTTGAGTTCAGAAGATTTAGACGATCGGTCTGCTACATAAGATTTCGTCTTATCTTGATCTTTTTTCCGCAATCTCTCAGAAAATTCGTCTCGAGCTTTGATATCATCCTGGCTAGAATAGTCATCATTTTCCTTTTCATCTCGTCCTGTCTCGACATTCCGGGGAGATGGTTCTAATTCTTCATCGTCACTCGCCCACCTATCGTCCGACTCAATTCGCCGTCGTTTCTTTGATGACGATGACGAGACATCTGCAGGCCGTCGGACAGCCGATGTGGATTTGCTCAATTTATCAGGTGACCCATGAGATGCAACATCCTCATCGAGAAGAAGGGCATACCTCTTTGGAGCTGTACTTTTGCTGGTTGACTTTTTCGATTTCGAGCTTGACCGTCCAGGTACGCGATTATAAAGATCAGTCACAAATCGGTCACTTTCATCCGAGTCTGGCAATCCTGCCATTGTTAAATCATCGCGCAGACTCGAGACGGATTTTGCATCAGAAGCTGTAGCCACGACAAAATCGACCAAATTGGAGTCGGAAACAGATAGGAGCTAATAATCGGAGTTAGTACAAGAATATACCAAGTAGATAAATATCGTACTTACCTTTAAAAGATTGTCGGAAACCCATAGTTTAAGTGAATCCATGAGCCCTTTGTGATCTGAGCGGCGTTCACTAGAAAAATTATGGTTTCCCGATGTTGAATGGGCATCTCCCAACGCACCCGTATCCACAACAACATATTGTTGAGAAGCAGAGCCCAAAGGACCCAAGTCTGGCCATTTATGACCATTCTCCTAGTACATCTTTATCTTTTAAAAAGACGAGCGGTGGTTCCATTATAAATGAGCAGCAGATCCCATCATGGAAGCAGGAAACCGGTGAGTCATGAGGGTTTTGTGTGTCTTTTGGTGCTTGGTGGTATAGTTGCTAACTATGTGCTGCTATCAGGAGATGGTGCAAGTCAGTAAGTACAATGGAGGTCTGCAGCTGAAGGATTCGTTTTCCGGGAACTATAGTCTAATCATTCTAATAATAAAAGGAGGGACTGAATACGTATTTGGAGAAAACGGTGGCCGCGGCACCACAGCATCTACTTTCTTCAGACATCATTCTGGTCGGAAATCTGAACCAGCCATAGGACGCTTATCAGGGTGAGTTATATAAAATTAATAACAACTTTCTGACCTTGAGTTGACTCTGAGCTTGAAGGGAAGAGAAATATAAAGTGGTTGGCGCTGCATATTCCTTTAGGGATGTTCTCCGCCGTTCTCAAACGTGGGTTATCTTATCTGCAAACCAAGAATATTCACACTTATTCTGACTGTCTTTTTCTGCACTTTAGATCTAAACCAGATCTCGAAATTGTCAACAGCTCGAGCTCTTCACTTCACTCGATACCCCGCGGACACCATAAGGACGACGAGGATTCAGACGATGATTGGAGTGCTAGTATCGATGACAGTGTAGCATCGAAAGTTAAAGCCATAGAATACAATCCTAATCAACGGAATGTCGATTCCAATCCTTACAAACATCTTGATTCCAAAGGTATGCGAAGAGACGTCGAGGGTGAGACCCTATCAAGAGGTGAGTGTCTGTCATTCTCTGACCGCTATGAATATGTATATTCTAACGCTAATCTTAGTAGTATCATTAAATTCATTAAATCCTGTTCCTTCAAATACATCTGAGTCAGAAGGGAACGTTGATATTGAAGAGATTAATGCACAGTTATCTCGAATTAACAAATTTAAATCATTATTGGGGGCTGCAAATATAAATCTCCCTGCATTAAAGAAATTAGCATGGTCTGGGATACCGGATGAGTTTAGACCGCGAGCTTGGAAAATTTTGATGGGTTATCTACCGACTAATTCCGAACGACGGAAGAATGCATTACTCAAAAAGCGGAAAGAATATCTGGATGGAGTTAAGCAAGTATTTTCTACCGAGATAGACCATCAGGTATGGCACCAGATTAGTATCGACGTCCCTCGAACAAATCCTCATATAAAGCTCTACAGCTTCGAAGCCACTCAAAAAGCTCTCGAAAAGATACTGTATTTATGGGCTATCCGACATCCAGCTTCTGGTTATGTTCAAGGCATAAACGACTTGTGTACTCCCTTTCTGCAAGTTTTCTTATCTGAATATGTTCAGGATGAAGATATCGAGGATTTTGATCCTGGTCAATTAAAAAAAGAACAACTTGACTCTGTAGAGGCCGACACTTATTGGTGTCTTACAAAGCTGCTGGACGGCATTCAAGACAACTACATTCATGCACAACCAGGTATTCAACGCCAAGTACTAGCTCTACAGGAATTGACTCAAAGAATTGATGCTGGGTTGGTCAGACATTTTAAAGCCGAGCATGTTGAATTTATCCAGTTCAGTTTCCGCTGGATGAATTGTATGCTGATGCGAGAAGTGAGTGTTAAGAGTATTATCCGGATGTGGGACACTTATATGGCAGAGGGGACTTCGGGATTTTCGGATTTCCATCTTTATGTCTGCGCAGCTTTTCTTGTTCGATGGTCTAGTCAATTACAAACTATGGACTTTCAAGAGATTATGATGTTTTTACAAGCGCTTCCAACGAATAATTGGGGAGAAAAGGAGATTGAACTTCTCTTGAGTGAAGCCTATATGTGGCAGTCTCTATTCAAGAATGCGACAGCACATTTCCGATAAGGCATTGTTTGACAGGTATTACCATTCTTTTATTTTTTATTTTTATTTTTAATTTATCCTTCCGGATTTTCTAAGTGGGTGCAAAGGAATGGAGAGTAGCATACTTGTACATATTTATAGGCGTAATGTATAATAAAAGAAAGACGTAAAAAAACTATTAGGTTCTATATACAGTAACATGAAGTGATAACCTTGATTAGTCATTCGCAGACCAGTTGGATGTATATGATAGCAATCCAGCTGCTCGTGCACGCTTTATAGACTTTGCAAGGCGCCGCTGATTTCTAGCTGAAGTATGACTCGATTCACGAGATTTTATCTGACCTGAATTGCTGATAAAGTCAGAAAGAAATTTCCCGTCTGTGTAGCAATCAAGAGGGTCTACTTTGATTAGCGAAAAAGGGTCCCTAGCTAGACCTGGACGGAGTAAATCCTCTTGGCGCGAATGAACTTTTTCGGCGTGCTTTAGGGAAAGATCAGAAGGTGCATATGTATTCCCGGCCTCGAAGTAAGTAAAGAACCTGTTATCAACGCGTGACTCCTGTTGTTTGACATAATCACCCACACCGGACAAGGTCGATCTCAGCACCTCTGTGCCGCTTGATCGTCGTAGCTTGCTGTCCCAATCACCACCAACGGAGCCATTTGCAGGTGCATTGGAACCCGAAGGGGCAGATGGCGAAGATTGGCTATTTCGAATTTCTTGTACTTCCTCTGAACGGTCCATATTCCGTTTTCTCATGTCTCCAAAAAAATCTAAATCAGATATGTTAGACAAGAAAATACTCAATTATGAAGGACTCGTTTCTTACCACCGCTTGAAACATTTCTGCGTCCGAAGCTAGCACAAGGATGATGCACTCTACTTGCAAGCAGGCTGGATCGCTGAGGTATTCTAATCATATCTTACTATCTGTCACTTATGTTGTTGGCTGAAGTTCTTGGTGGTGATGTCCCAAAATTTCTAACTCCGGCTTACTCAGCAGAAGTAGTGATGCTTAGTCAACCTGTCTTTTTGGGACAATGAAAATTAATCCTATCAATCACCGAGCTCAGCTATTCGTGTCTATATCGACGAAACTTTGTGATCTATCAGCGACAGGCTTGCTGAGTTCTCTCTTGCGAGCTTAAAGGGGATCTATTATGTCTTCAGCACGTTTGGGTGATGAGGAGGAAGATTTGTTTGCTGATATCTAGTAGGTCTTGTGCTTGGTTTTTCCTTTTTGACATGCCAATACTGACAAATGAATATTTAGCGGCGATGATGATAATGAACCCGCTAATAAGCCGAAATCAACGACTACCAATAAAGATCAAGGATTAAATAATACCGCCAGTAGTACTGTGGCCCCTACAAGTGCTGGTAATCTGACGAATGCTGAACAGAACTATGCAGCTCCACAACAACAATTCCAGAATGCACTTCCTAACGCAGGCTATGCCGCTGATAACAGGCAACCTGAGCAATCTGCTGCTCCGAACATTAGCCAAGCCTTTGGCCAACTGACTGCTCAGCAGGTGCAGCAAGCACAGCAGGCTCTTTCAATGCAGGCTGGCTTCCCAGCTCGAGAAGCGAGCCAGCAGGCGGATGGTGGTAACCGCCAGTCCTCGCATTATGAACCTAGAGAAGACGGGTTGGTAGCTATAGCAATTGCTGTGAAAACATAGATTTTTAATGTTCTATCTAAACTGACTTATATACGATTTGTATATAGAAAAATGTTCATAGGTGGATTAAACTGGGAAACAACGGACGGTGAGAATTACCAATTAGTTAATATGAAAATATTCTTCTCCTCTAACGATATTTTGAATAAGAAAACTTGAAGAATTATTTTTCTCAATTTGGAGAAGTCGTCGAATGCCAAGTTATGCGTGACACAAACAGTGGAAGATCAAGAGGATTTGGGTTTTTAACATTCAAAGATTCCAAGTGTGTCAATGCCGTAATGGTCCGGGAACACGTCCTGGATGGAAAAATTGTCAGTCTCATGTTTAATGAACCAAGATAAGAATTGGAATACTAACTTGGAGCTATCTTTTTAGATTGATCCAAAGAGGGCTATACCTCGAGAGGAGCAAGATAAGACGTCAAAAATATTTGTCGGGGGTGTTTCCCAAGAATGCACTGAGGCCGAATTTAAAGACTTCTTTTCACAGTTTGGCCGCATTATTGATGCCACCTTGATGATGGATAAAGACACTGGTCGTCCTAGAGGGTTTGGATTTGTGACTTTTGATAGCGATACAGCAGTTGAGAATACATTAACTAGAGCACCATTGTATATCAAAGACAAGTTGATAGAAGTGAAAAAAGCGCAGCCTCGTGGCAGTTTCAGAAATAATCAAGAAGTTGAGCAAAGAAGTACAAATAACAGCAATTACTATCAAAATTTTCAACAGCAGCAGCCGTATGCTGGTCAGCAAGACCAAAGCCAACTCCCTCGACAGCCTCCCCAGTTTGGCGGATCGCAGGCTGCTTATGGATATCCTATGGGAGGATATATGATGCCAAATGCTGGAGGACAAGACGGTTATCAAGATCAGCAAGTCGGTGGAAATCCAACGGCTCAGGCTAATTCTGCCTTTTATGGCGGTATGACACCAGCGATGATGGCACAGTACTGGCAGCGAATGCAAACGTACTATGCAACTATGCAACAGCAGATGGCCCCTGCTAATGCTGTTCCACCTGATGGCCAGCAGACTCCACAGCCCCCGCAACAGCAGCAGCAGCAACCCGGATTGGCTCCTTTTGTAGGTCAACAACAGTACGGGCAAGGATTCACGCAGCCTTATGGCGGATATGGTGGATTCACTCCTCAGCAGCAACAGCTCTTGCAGGCTCAACAACTACAGCAACAGATGCAGGGTCAACAGTCACAAGAGGAATCGCAGGAACAGCAACAGCCACAGCCACAGCAGCAGCAGCAATTCTATCCTGATACACAGAACCAGGAGCAGACGCGAGAAGAAAATGAAGGCGTACAAAATAATGCAGAGGCGATACCGTCAAATAATGCAGAAAAAGAATCGGAGCAAACGGGAGCACCTCAGCGGCAGCAACATGATGAACCAGCGGAAAGCCAGACCAGTACTCCATCTGGTGGAACACCCTCTTCTGGGCATAATTACGAGAATGAGAGCCGTCGGAATAATAATAATAGTCCGCGAGGCCATTTTCAAAACCAGCGGCACCAGAATAGTAATGGAAAACAATGGGGAGGTGGAAACGATGGCAATCGAGATGATCATTATTCACGTCAGCGAAACAACAGTGGAGACTCTAGGGATCGTGGATCTCATCAGGGTCGTAGTGGTGGACAATCAGGAAATCATCGATCTCGTAACCGAAGCGGAGGTGGCAGTAATCGACACCGAAGTAAAAACTTTCATCCATATTCACGTTCGTGAGGCTTCTATCTATGAGTTAGGCCTTTTGCTCCGCGAGTTTCCAAAATTTTTTAAGCTCTTTTATTATATTGTATTCTTTTGGTTTCTTTTTTCTTCGTTCTTTTTCTTTTTTAAAAAGGATAACATATGTGGATTAAAAATTTTTTCATTTTTTTTTTTTTTATTAGTTTAGTGTCTACATAAATACGAAACGATGGAATGTACTGTATATATGAAGAAAGTGTGTGTGAAATAGTGGGTGATGATTTAGGATATTTAAACAGCTAAAAAGTTGGACGATAGATATTCAAAGATGAAAAATATATATATATATATATATATATATATATATTTTGTCCTAATCTATAGCAAGCAAAATGCAACTCCTAATATGTGACTGGATAATGTGTAGAATCCAGAATATATATGACATCTAAGCCAATGTGGGATCAAATTATGCCCGCAAGTGCAAGAAATTATCTGCTCTTGTAGGGGTATATAGGGCTACCGGTGTCAATTGCAACTCTGCCCTGGATCTAGCATATATTGCCAGTTACTATGTCTCGGGAAAGCTCCACAGAGAGCGCGTTGCTCAGGCAAGACTCTTGCTGGCAAAGTTCAAGTATAACCCGAAACATGCCCCACATCATTAGGAGCCATGAAGGCAAAGAGAATGGTATAGAATGTCAAACCTCTCCGTGCGTATTGGTAAAGATAAGTCTTCACGGAGTTGAATGACCTCGTAAATAATACCGCAATCGAATAGTATACTTCATTTCTATGACATCGGACAAAGCATATCAAGTAGTTCAATTGAACAATTCAGTAGTAGTGAATAATTTTCTGACAAGTTTTGGAAGATGGAGAGTATTCATACCATCCCATTTGTCTAGATTTGTTGGTCAAATCGAAGCGTCCAGGATTTACCACAAGGCATCCTTCATAGACGACTTTGAACTCTGGAGCAGTATCATCAGCCAGTATAAGCACTTTAGGTAATGGAACAAGTCTAAAAGTATGATCATAATCGGCTAATATTGGTCGACCTCTCATTGGAAAAGGAGACAAAGTCCCTTGATCAAGTATCGTTCTGGTCAACCTTCGCGCAGACAAAATGCTTTTATTTGGCGCTTGACTTTTGACACCATCAGCTATTGTTGACTGCTTGGTGGCTAGAACTCCTGTCTCACTCGAGTCATTTGGCGCCTCATGTACCTCAACGTCAATATCAGGTACACGAGACAAGGGTTCATTATTGCTATTATCATTATCAATATCGATCTGCATTAATTGCTGTACCTCATCAGATTTTGAATTTTGTGATACCTCATCAGCTTCTGGTAGGAATAATGAATTGCGAAGAAGACGACCAGCAAGACCGTCTCTAAAGGCCACAATCTCTTGAGAAAAATATGCAATACGACAGGGGTTACTGGAAAATACTGCATTCCTTGTCGCTCTTAAAACACGATTTCGCAAAATTTCTGGAATACCTTTCTGTGGCATGGTGTTAATATCAGTTCCCATTGAATATGCTGATGTCCAAGGATCACCATTGCCAGGGATAAAGATAAGTTTTGTATATGAACATAATTGAGGATGTTTTGAAATGACTTCAGCAGCAAATGTATCAAAATAAGACTTATATCTCCTAGCATTACCATCCGGTTGAAAAGATCTCGAGCTAAAATTACCAAAGAGCAAAATAGCGAGTGGTAAAGATATTCTATCCTTTTCATCAGAACTTTGTGTTTCAAACTTTGTAAATATCCTATTAAGTTTGTTTAAAGTTTCCGCCTTATCCAAGAATATATCAAATCCGAGAATCACGATCTTGGAATTCTTTTGGTCAACCTCTTCCTGTTGCATTTGTGCTATCAATTCTCTATCGAACCGACCACCAGGGACTGAACCTCCGCCACTGATTCCTAGTAAATCAACAAACCCGAACACGTCCCAGCTTCTGTCTTGACGTTCGCATGGGGGGTGTCCCAGTGTATGAACAGCAAACTTTTCATTTCGACCGTATATACCGTCTGCCAAGATAAAGCACCCAGGTGCAAAGTGACCTAGCGTTTTCTTTGCATTGGTTAGATCCAACTCGATCTTGCCTGTTGGATCTTCCAAGTAGTATGGTCCATCTTCACTAAGAGAAAGAATGCCAAATAACAGAAATGGTCTACCAGTTCTACCAAGCAGATTGTTAATCATTGTCACAGGGCGCCAGACTAAATCTCCACCAGGCTGAATTACAGGTCCATTGAAGGAAGGTTGCTGAAATTTGTCGTTTCGTAGAAGTCGATGATATAGTAAATTATATCTTAATACTTGGAGTTCCACAAACTGACTCGTCGGAGGAAACAGAGATGGTGGCCTTGTAGACCTTTCAGCGTTTGTTAGCTTTACATTATTCAAAGTTAGGATCCCATTTTCAAGTCTCCTTACCTTTCAAACTGCCGCGTTTGAGGATTATATACCCATTTTGGATGCTTGAACGCATCAATAACGAATAAATTTTGTTCGGGTGTTTTTGATATTGTAAAAGAACCTGAACGCTTAGGATCGTCGGAATTGGACTCAGTTGTCGTGGTACCGTTATATTTCAGCTCACCATGCCGAAGCTCGACTTCTTTGATTACACTCCGTAGAATCTGCTCATCGAGGAATACTCCTCGATCTTGTTCTCTCCATTGACGGGCAACTTCGTCCAAGAATAAGTCTGCTTGCTTTTTCCAATCGACTCCAAATCTTCGGCCCACGTAGTCGGCTAAAACCTTCAGACCACAAGACTTGAGGTTCAGCCCATATTTCTTTGATAAGACACGATACGCAATTGGCCGTAACTGATTAGGCTGTAGTTGTACAGGAAGCACGAGATTTGGAGGAAATATCATCTTTTGACTGCAAAACAGTATTGTTTCTTTCTCGGGGAAAACATTTAATTTAGAGAGCGCGACACGATGTGCGGCTTTGCGCGTCAGATCTGTTGCCACGGTAATCGTTTTCGCGACTTTTTGGATCTTCCAAATTATTTTCGCTTCATATCTGTACCGTGTACGATTGAATCTTGATAAAGATTACTGTTTCGCCTGTTTCTCCTGTTTCTCAGGTATAGTGTGACCTTGTATCTTTGTCTTCTCTACTATTGATACGTTGGCATATCTTTTGAAATACCAGTGAAGCAGTAATCTTCATCACTCCTTCTTGTATCGCTTGCTAGTTTAGATCCCTTTAAGAGAAAAGTATATAGTCTTCGTAGTAATATCTATTATCAAGCAAGCTCCTATGCTTGATTAGTCGAGATTAGCGGCCGTTGCTAACATCATTTAGGATGTTTCGTAGAATTACACAAAGCCGAAAACAATACCAATTCTAACTATTTACTATTATTGCAGGCAATATAATGGCAGCAAAAGAAATCAGCGAAGAGATAGAGGGCCTTATTGCAGATGGAAAGAAGGCATATGGTCTAAAAGAGTATGAGGAAGCGGTCGACAACTTTTCGCAGGCGTGTCAATTGTACGCCGAGGAACACGGTGAAGATGATCCAGACCTTCTCTTCAAGTATGGAATAGCGCTCTACCATGTGGGAATAGAAAATTCAGACGTCCTCGGAGCAAAGGTTTCCGACAATGACAATGAGAGTTCAGGCATCAATAAAAACAAGCTGATTCCAGATCGCGTCTTGCGTGCAACATCAGCTGCTGGCAATGCAGAACACCCTAAACATCCAGGACTATTCCATTTTGAAGGAGATTTAGAAGAGGAGGAGACGATAAAGGATCAAGAAGCGCAAGACAAAAGCAATGGTGCTCAAAATGATGAGAGTAACGGGAACCAAAACGAAGAGAACAAGCAGGAAAAGGAAGCAGAAGAACAAGAAGAAGAGGAAGAAGAGAGCGAGCTGGAAAGCGCTTGGACAATACTGGATCTGGCTAGAAGTAAATTTGAACGCCAGATTGAGGAACTTTCCGATCAAGGAAAGGGGAAAGATTCTTCCGCATCAGACGAGCAGATTAATAACTTGAAAAGAAAACTAGCAGAAACCTATGACATCCTTGGAGAGGTATCGCTTGAATCAGGTACGTATTACGGGTTTGTCCTAATTACTCTTACTAACTAACACGTCCCTACAGAAAATTTCAAACAGGCTTCACAAGATCTATCCATGGCCTTGAAGCTGAAGGAAGATCTTTATCCTGTTGACAGTGAAGTCATGTCAGAAGCTCATTACAAATTAGCTCTGGCTTTCGAGTTCTGCAGTGATATTGAAGGTCATCGAGAAAAAGCTGCCGAGGAGATTAGAAAGGTCATCGAACGAGTAAAAAGCCGGCAAGCGGGCAGAGAGGGCTCTAAGGATTCTGATTTATTACATGATCTCAAATTACGAGTAAGTTGTAAAGAGATTACAATTACTTTGAAACACTATTAACGTATCTACTTTCTATTTAGCTCGCCGATCTGGAGGCGCCAGTGAGGCCCCCTACACCGCCGATAACCTCTCAGAGTTTACAAAATGCACTAGCTGGAGATGATAATGCCAAGAAGCAACTTCTACAAAGTATAGTAGGTAATGCTCCAGTAAACGATCTCAGTACTCTGATACGCAAAAAGAAGCCCACAGAAGACAATTCTTCCAATGCTAAACGGAAAGCTGCCGATAGCGATGCTCCTTCAGAGAGAT
The DNA here is from genome assembly GCA_030574475.1 of Trigonopsis californica. Lineage (NCBI taxonomy): Eukaryota > Fungi > Ascomycota > Trigonopsidomycetes > Trigonopsidales > Trigonopsidaceae > Trigonopsis > Trigonopsis californica. The sequence continues at coordinate 44,315 of JAJMFC010000069.1, forward strand.
CAACAAAAAAGAAGGACTAGTAATATCGTTACGAAAGAATTTTTCTATTTACAGTAGAGTCGTGTAATGTAGCAGTGTATAAGTTAGTGCAAGATTTTTGGTTTCGTCCCAGTTTCTGACGTAGACTGATTTGCACAACACCATCGACAGAGAATCTTCCTCAATGTTGTGCCCTCATGTCAGCGCAACTAGTTTAAGCCCTCCGGCAGCTAATGCGCAGGTCCACAAGGACGACTGTACCCAATGCTTTGATAGCCCGGTATGAATCAATGTTGTAAATTTATCGGGCAGTTAACATTATACTAACGTGCTAATCTTTAAAGGATGACTCTTGGGGTTTGGACGTCTGTTTAAGTTGCTTTAACGGCGGTTGCAACTCCCCAGACCGCAGACACTCGAAATTTCATCATGAGATTTCAGGCCACCCCCTTGTGGTGAATATCAAACGCCGCCGGAGACCTCGAACAGATGTAAGATCAAAATTATCAACTGCGATTAGTTGGAAACATTGTTGACTCTCTTATTCTTTTAGAGGCATGAATCACCTGTTAAAATAGCAAAACTCACAATAGAGCCCGAAAATGAAGAAGAAAAGTACTTTACCTCCACCTTAGTGCGATGTCTTGCTTGTGATGGACAGGAAATTCCCAGATCAGAGTCCAATGTAAGCTCTGAACCCTAAACTTTTTTATTTATAAGCTGCATGGTATTGATATGTGCCGTATATTTAGCTCGATGAAGTGGTCAAAGGAATTGTTTCAGCTGTTTCTTCATCCCGGAAATCAGAGGTGAAAGCGTGGGAACAGGAAATGGTCCCTTGCGAACACACTCTATATCTTGAACAGGGTCCGAGCAAAAAGCTAGAGAGTCAGAGTAAGCTTTTAATACCTTTGTTTGAGGAGGCGTTTTTGCTAACGAACGGTAATTCTAGGTCTTGCTCATTGTTCACGGTGCGATTTAAAGGAAAATCTTTGGCTTTGCCTCAATTGTGGTGATCTTGGATGTGGAAGGCAACAATTTGGTGGCGTTGGAGGAAACGGTCATGCTTTAACCCATTATGAAACTTCAAAGCATCCGGTTGCTGTTAAGCTGGGGAGTATAACGCCCGATGGCGATGCTGGTATGCTACACTTCACATTTTTGGATTTCGTCTATGCTTTAAACTGACAACTCTACATCAGATATATATTGTTATGCTTGCAACGATGAGAAGACAGACCCTGAGCTTGCAAAGCATCTTGCGCATTGGGGAATAAACATAGCTGAGCGGCAGAAGACCGAGAAGAGTCTCACAGAATTGGTAAGTGGCCAATAATTGCTTTCGCTAATAAGGCTTGTCATACTGACTGTCTTGTAGCAAATTGAACACAACATGAAATGGGAATTCTCAATGTCTGCAAATGGCAAGGAATTGGAGCCATTGATGGGCCCTGAATTGACTGGACTGAAAAATTTGGGAAACACTTGTTATATGAATTCTGTGCTTCAATGCCTATTTTCATTGGAGGATTTCAAGAAGCGATATTATGAAACCGGAAGAATGCCTGCCTGCATTGACCCAGCTGATGATCTCGAGACGCAGGTTCGAAAGGTTGCCGATGGTTTAATTTCTGGCAGATATTCCAAACCTGACCCTGAAGGGGAAGAAGCTCATAAGTCAGATAATGAGCCTGTGTATCAAAAGGGAATTGCACCATTTATGTTTAAAGCTCTGATTGGAAAGGGACATGAGGAATTTTCGACTATGCGACAGCAGGATGCTTTCGAGTTTTATCAGCACTTCGTAAAGATTATCACACGAGCCAACAAACAAGCTCACCAACATGATCCAACAAAATCTTTTACCTTTGAAATGGAACAAAGGCTAGAGTGTTTGCATTGTCATAGAGTGAAATACACTACAATTGAGCAGGATCACTTACAGATTCCCGTTCCTGCGCGACGGCTGAATACATCTGGCGATACGGATAAGGTTGCTTATGAACAAGTTACTCTTAATGAATGCCTCGAAATCTATTGTTCCAACGAACATCTTGATTATAAATGCAAATCTTGTGGAAGCGATTCAGCAGGCGCATCAAAGCAAGTTTTGTTTAAAACGTTCCCCAAGAATCTGGTAATTAATGCTCAGCGTTTCGAGATTGTCAACTGGGTGCCTACCAAACTTGATATCCCGGTGACTACTCCTGGTGAGGCGCTAGATCTGAGCCCTTTTCTATCTAAAGGTAGGCAAGATGATGAGGAGGAACTAAATGACGAGGAAGTAGTAGAAGTACAATTCACGCCTAATGCGGAGGCTGCTTTATTATTGGAAGGCATGGGTTTTATGCCTAATCAAATCGCTCGAGCACTGTATAATACGGGCAATACAGACGCAGAAGCAGCTACAAATTGGCTATTTTCACATCTGGATGATTCGAATATTAATGATCCGTTGGAATTAGCTTCAGGTGCAAAAGTTAACACGTCGAGCTCGTTTGATCAAGAACAGGTTGGAGTCTTGGAAGCAATGGGATTCTCTACAGTCAAAGCAAAAAGAGCACTCCAAGAGACAGAAAACAATACTGAACGAGCAGTCGAATGGCTATTTAGCCATCCAGATGAAGGTGATTCAAGCGAGATTCCTGCAGCCATGGAAGAACAAGATGAACGTCTAGATAGTTCAAATTTGCCTGCTGATTACAAATTGGCTAGTATTATCTGTCATAAAGGTGCAAGTATTCATGCTGGCCATTATGTCGCCTTTATAAAGAAACCACTTTTGTCTGGAGATGTGGAATGGGTCTTGTTCAATGATGAAAAAGTCGTCAAAGGTGGTGACGTGGCAGAAATGAAAGAGTTTGCCTACATGTATGTGTTTTCACATAATTAGAGGTCGTGGTGTGCATTACATATATATTTACGGTTTGTTTCTGAAAGTACATGCCATATTACCTTAGGATGCAACGAAGAAGAAGAAGAAGAAGAAGAAGAAGAAGAAGAAGAAGAAAAAAAAAGTACCTTGTCTCCTTAATAATGCTTGACTCATATCATACATATATATATATAAGAATCATAGACCCGCATGTCTAATCATCTTCCAATTCATTAGAACTGCTATCCCATTCAATGGATTCAGCATGAAGTTCAGCTTGTCTTTGAACTTCGGCTAGTCCAGAAAGTTCTTCAACATAACCTGGTTCATTTAATGCCCTTTTCACAAATTCCCATCCATGAAGACGCCACTCATCAAGTATCGCTGTAGAGCATGCAGAACAAAATTTGTAATTATCTCCACGTATAATCATTGTTGAAAAATTATGTAAGAATCCACGGATTTGATGTGGAACAATTCCTAATGTTGATTCTAATTTATGTACACGAGCATCTGCACGTACCGATTGTTGTGACTTGGCACTTCCAGAATATGAGCCTTCTCCTGGAGCTTTAGCCCTAATTCCATCTGGGTGCTCCAGTATGCTCACAAATAGCTCTACTGCCAGGGATGATGCCATCAGAGAGACTCCTGGTCTTGTAACAGTACACATCTGGTCTAATGTCCGATCCTTAAGACTATCTGATGGCGCAACAACATCATTACAGAAATAGCAACCTAATCTCGCACTACCGTCTTTCGACGGTACTCCATGTCGCATAACAAGGTAACTATCAAATCCGAGAGCTGCATTTATGACAATTTTATTCTTACTCATTGCCATGATTGTTGGGAGCCATCGGGCTTCCCTTGAATCCATGAGAAGAAATATAGCATCATGAGAATCTATGAGCTCATTCAATTTCGTATAATCTGCGTCCTCTCGAGCCTCTGTAACGATTGGATGACCGGCCATTGGCACAGATAGTGTATAACCAACCGAATGGACCCCTGGGTATATCCTTTTTAAAGCCTCAGCTGCTGTAGCTGCTTTATCTTTACCTCCACCTAAACAGTCGTCAAATTCATAAAGTGACTGGCGTACCGGATTCGAATATGATACCTTGGAGTTATCCACAAATGTTATATTCATTACGCCCCATCCCAATAAAGCGCGAGCCACATATGTGCCAAGGGTTCCTGCCCCAAGTAGTAACACCTTTGTATCCTTGATATTCTGCAAATGCAAATCAGGAGCTATTCGCCATTTCATCAACTTTAGATTTAAATCAACTGCCTGATCTGCCAGACGGTGTGGATCTATTAGAGCTCCAAGATCTGCAATTTTGCTCTTTAGGAGATTATCCTTATTCCTTTCCCATCCCGTTATCATAGAAGATTCAATCCTCTTAGGCATTGAATACGGTGAAGCTCTCTCTAGATGTAGCCAAAATGATTTTCCTGTTCCCCGCCAGCAGTAGACACTCAATTTGGTCCTCTCCTTAAATGTAATAGCAAACCATGCTAGAAAATTTCGTAGATGCCAACTTGGAATTCCAGGCAGAGTAGCAATATCTACAAATCCCAGCGATGCCTAAAATGTTTAGCGTCAGTATATTTTGCACACACCCGTACATGACACGAGACAGAAAGTTCTATTACTCACCTCTTCATCTTTTTCCCAGAATGTTCCATGACACGACAAAGATGCAGCTTCCCATCCCTCATTGGTCCGATGCCTTAATATAAAGAATCCTCGATCCTTAATGTTTGATTGCTTCTGATAGTCCTTCAGAATCTCTTCCAGGGACCGGGGAAGATCCTGTGCAGGGAAATCAAGCTCCTTATTTTCAAGTTGACGCCATTTATTGAGCCGTAGAGCAGGGAAGGCAAACCAATACCTGAATTGATACTTCTTCAGATCTGCAAAGCTCAGAAGATGGAATCGACTCAGTTGTGATGGATTTTGCGAACAGGAACCCGAAACTATATCGTCAAATAATCTCTGACCATATGATATCAATAATTGCGATTTGTCTAGTTGAGTAAACTCAGAGAGAGTGTTGACGTTTTGAAGCAAGCCCGGCGAAATGCACTCGTCTTGATCGAGAGAAGGCACGGAATGACTATAAAGCGTTGTTGAAAAACATAATTCTAAAATTAGTGAAAGTACTTAAAGACCCTAGATATTCTTGACTACTAACAAGGACTCTGAAGAGAGTGAGATGATACAGCCTCCCTTTGAGGAATTCAATGGGAACCGATAGGAAGAGTTTAGTTCGACTTCGGAATCATCCAAACGAAACGACTCAAGCTTCTCATTTGCCAACGAGTGGAAAAAGCTAGCATCTACAAACGCACGAAGAGGAGAAAATTGCATGGCCTTCAAAGACTGTCGTTCGCTAGCCTTCACCTTCGCTATCCAGATGTCAATGAGCGGCGAGATTAGACGTTTTGGGTTTAGTTGGGACAACTTGTCGATGACATTAGCAATCAACCTGCAAACAATATATAGTGTGAGGAGGCGATAATAACTTGGCCCCTCCACACAGTATTTTATTTTAAAAAAATTCATTTAAATTAATAGTTATAGACCGAAGTAGCCGCCCTGAAAATACGTAAATCAGAAAACAGAATACACCTATACTGTAAACAACAAGAAGAAAACTCTAAAAAACATATCCATGGAACTAACAATTCTAGCCCCTCAAAGTCATTAAATATAATATGAGAATCCAAACCGGTTAAGGTCATATCTTTCGTTAAAATTCATTTTAATCACTCATTGTAACTTTGGAAAGCGGCAATTAGTCCACTATCGGCAAGAAAGCTAGATCGTCTTCTGTGCTGGCCAGATTGACCTGATGGTGGAACAATATCGTGCTCATTATTATTGAGCAATGTCGATCGGTTGTCGTGATGGTTCAAGCTTAAATTCCTCCTTGGTCGATTAGGACTCTTAATGCGTGGCCCAATAGATATAGGATCGTCTAGGTCTGTAGCAGCAGAAGTGTTGATCCGCTGTTGCCCAGAAATATTGTTAAATTCTGTAGGAGCCGACGAGTATGTAGGAGAAGGGTGGTGAAAAGGCATAAAAGGAGACCTTGTTCTTGCCGCGATTACACTGTCAGGCAATGAAGCAGGGCTGCATGACTCAAGAGATCGACTGACAATTACGCCAGCATCTGGCGGCTCCGCTCCTGGCACTGGCACGGGCACGGTCACAGGATTCGATGAATTGAAAGCCCTGCTCAAGTTGAAAGCATGATCAGGCCGAATGGAAGGCTTCCCTCCCGACATTAGAAGACGGTCCTTGTGTTGGAAGGGATATAGAAGATGACGTGAGGTCGGTGCGTTTGTGTGGAAAGCAAATTGGGGTCACATTGACTCACTCGATGCTCAACTAAGTTAGGTGATGTCCCAACCGGACTTACGCTGCTTCGTTGTCTCTCTCGGCAATAACCCGGAGAATTAAGCGAGTACAAAGAACACTTTTCAACTAACAATAACAGAGTGTTTTTATATTATGGAAATTTTTACACGATTTTATCCAAAGATATATCCAAAAATACCAAAAAAAAAAAAAGTAATAAATAACTATAAATAACAGAATATTCAAAAACGCCTGAAGTCGATGCACGTTAATCGATCTCTAAGTCCAATTCACCCGAGGTATAATCCTGATTATTTTTTAGACTGTGGGGTCCAAATTTGTAGATGCTTTCCAGAAGATGGCCGGCAGCAGGTAGCACGAGCCGCAGCTGAGTTCCATGACCCGCACGAATTCCATCGTGCTTAATTCTAATCCGTTCGTGTTGACGAAGAATATCCCCGGAATGCGTCTCAAAGATTAGAGATGTAGAAGGATAGAGCGACCCGATATGTGCTCGATTACCTCTGGGAAAATACATTTTTCCCTTGCTATTGACGCTTCTTAGAGGACCCATGTCCGACATGCTTCTCTTATGCATCCTTATTGACGGTACTCTGCTTGCTGTCCGACTAAAAGGCTTATCTGAAAAGTTCCAACTAACACTCCTGCTACTTGAACGTGATGAAGAATTTATGTCTAATTTCATTACCGTTTCTTGCAGCTCGTCTGCTAAACTGAGTTGAGCGACTTTGACTTCCGGTTTATAGAACTCATCCTCGCAACTGAGAGGCGAATCCCAAAACCCCTCTAGCTCACTCTCTAAGCCATTATCAAAGGTATCCGCCATAGTCGACGTCTGGGTGCAATTTAATCTTGCCAGTTCCTTAGAAAGTCTATCAATCTCTAAACCCTTCATCATAAGTTCCTCATTCAAAAAATGGATTTCAGCCGTAGAGTTGAGCCGGTTCTGGCTAATTTTGCTTTTAATAGAGGAGCCTTCCTCGTTTATATTGCTTGCATTATCATTCTCTTTATTTTCAATGAGGTCTTCATTCTTTTTCTGCAGACAATCAATGGTACTTTCATATTCTGCGAACCTGGCGAAAAGTTTCGACTGTTCTTCAGACCATTTGAGTCTGCAATAATCAAGTTCCTCTAAAAGTTGTCTATTTTCTAGTAATGCATGTCGTAAACGTTGCTCGAGCACCTTATTCTTGTTCTCAAGATCATGAATTTTTGTCACACAAGTATAATTTTCGGCTTCGTATTGGTCATGAAGCCGCAAAAGAGTATTCTCTCGTTGACGCGATTGATCTATAGACTGTCCAAGCTGACGCATCGCGGACATTGCTTGGCTTAACCGCTCGTGCACAGTTTTCAGCTCTTCCTCCTTCATCCCAAGAATCCTATGGTAATCATTGCTAGACATTATATCTGAATTGTCCTCCTGTATGCCATCAGAGTGTTCCTCGGCACAAGCATTGCTCCTATGTCTTTCATGAGAGAGCCTCCCGACGGCCTTAGGTCGACTAAAATTGAAAGGCTGAGCTCCACCTATTGAGGGACTACTCGTGGGTGAAGAATCACCTTCAAGCATTCAAATCAGGAAACACAGATTTCACTTTTTCTTCAATATATAGACTGGCAAATGGTTTTAACAGTGGCAAATGGTTTTAACAGATTGCATCCGTGATTTTTGTGAGTATTGTTTTCCGTGATGTGTTCCCTGCGGCTGTATGTTTACAAATGCCTGAAAAAGGAATCTCCCAAGGAGCAACTCGACTGAATGACTTTAACTAAAATGGTCTAAGTGCGATGCGATGCTAGTTCTAAAATGCTCAACTCACATTCTCATGCTAAATGGTACGAATAAGTTCGGATAAAAATATTATACAGAGATAAAAGGGAAGAAAAGAAAAAATAAACTAAAAACACCCCGTTGGCGCCCTGAGAAGTATAGGAACGAAGAATATCAGGAGAAATGGATGCCGGCTTGATGAAAAGCATATAGGAGCCTCAGGAAGTCGGCCTCATCGCATTTCCCGGCTCGTTGATCGCTTAAACCTGTTTCAACTAGGACTCGCTCTACAATTTGCTTAATATTGATGTTCTCATCGTCAAACATAATGCCGTTCTCCGCACAGTAGGTTTTGTAATTCTTTTCCATAATATTAAGCACCGCTGTAGATTTGAATCCGGCCGAGATGGTCTAAGAATATATTAGTATAAAAAAAGTCCAGCATTTCATTCTTTTTGCAGATCAACATACCTTGTTCTTCCTAACGAAACATATCCGGAGGAGACCATTCCACTCCTCGAAATCAATCGGCGGACGTGGGGACTTGGGCTCTATTTTGACGACAGATGATTCGACCATAGGAGGAGGCCGAAAACTACCCTTTCCTACCTAGTATCATTATGTAACCTGTTAGTGGAACGTTCTTCTTAAGAAGAAAACCCTTTAATCTTATTTTGAATAGCGTACCTTCATCACGTGGGTAATTTTGGCCCACATTTGAGCGTTGACACTCAGACGGCAGTATAAGGAATCTCCTGGTCGTGCCACTAACCGCATAGCGAATTCTCTTTGAAACATAAGAATACAGCATCGTGGGGGACGTGGCATATTCAGAAGCTTAAATACCAGTGGTGACGATATCTGATACGGAGTATTACTTATGCATACATCACAGTAAGGTAAGTCGGCCTTGATAACATCTCCCATGACGATCTCCAGGCGCTTTTCCTCTGGCTTTCCCTGGACTCGTTTTGTCAATTCGGCAGCCATTCGAGGGTCCATCTCGACAGCGATGACTTTGCGAGCCTTTTCCAATATTTTAACCGTGAGATTACCAGTACCCGGCCCCACTTCAAGAACTACATCGCTGGGGATTAGTTTTGCCTTGTCTACTATCCCTTGAGCGACTAATGGGTTTGTGAGGATATGTTGGCCGATGCCAGTATTCATCTTAAAAACATTATGCCGCTGCTGCGCACTTTGCACATTGCGACTTCCTGCAATAGCGGCTGTTGCAGGGCCCTTGGCATTATCTCTAGCAGCATTGTTTCGCTTCGCTGGAGGAGCTTTTCCCATTCTAGTGTTGACTGAAAGTTATCCCCATCCATTTTTTTTTTTTTTTTTTTTTTTTTTTCTTGGGATCAAAACGTCGACCATTACTCCCAACAGCATCACCAGAGTTGTCAATCTGCCCTTCGTTGGCCGGCTAGAGCAAGAGAGTTGCTGTCCATTCAGAAAACGTCATGAATAGTGCTCCCCGGAAGGACTTTCTCAACCTGCCGGCGCCTCTAAATTATGTTCCGGGACTGGGAAGAGGTGCGTCGGGGTTCACAACACGGTCGGACATTGGACCAGCCAGAGAAGGCCCATCTGAGGACGCTTTAAAAGCTGCTGCCGAGCGTAAAGAACTCGGTTTAGAGGAAGAAGATCCTGACAGGTTTCTTGATGCTGAAGGAGAAGAGGGCCTATTTGGCTCGGGCACGTATGAGAAGGATGATGAGGAGGCTGATAAGATTTATCAGCAGGTAGATGAACGAATGGAAGCACGCCGAAAAGAACGAAGAGAAGCGCGCGAACGGAAAGAAAGAGAGGAATTCGAAAAGGATAACCCAAAAATATCAGCTCAATTCGCTGATTTGAAACAAGAACTTGCTGCAGTAACTGATGAACAATGGGCCACCATTCCTAGCGTCGGTGATCTTACCGGGAAAAACCGCAGAGAACGTAAGGAGTTAAGAATGCAAAATCGGTTTTACGCTGTTCCTGATTCGGTGATCAGTTCTTCCTCGACTGAGGGTGCTCTGGGTACTTCTATCGATCCCAATGCGGACCCTGGTGTGGAGGCAGATGCAGGTGCGGTGACAGACATACGTACTATATCTGCGGCAAGAGATAAAATGCTAGGCATGAAGCTAGATCAAGCTAGTTCTGGGGCCGACTCTTCTTCAGGTGCAACAAACATCGATCCTAGAGGCTACTTGACTTCCTTAGCCACCAATACGCTTCAATCAAATGCTCCTATCAGTGATGTTCGGAAGGCCAGGTTATTATTAGAGTCTGTTGTCAAAACTAATCCCAAACACCCACCAGGATGGATTGCCGCGGCTCGATTAGAGGAATTAGCTGACAGAATGGGAGCAGCTAGAAATCTCATAGCAAAAGGTTGCGAGAATTGCCAACATAATGAAGATGTCTGGTTAGAAAATATGAGATTGAATGATCGCAACAGTGCCCGAATAATAGCCGCTCATGCAGTACGATATAATCCTGAAAGTGTAAGATTATGGTTGGAGGCAATGAAGCTTGAGAACGACAATATCTCCAAAAAACGCGTAATAAGGAAAGCTCTTGAGGTTATACCTCAAAGTGTGTCATTATGGAAGGAAGCGGTGAATTTGGAGGAGAATCCAGAAGATGCCAAAGTTCTCTTGGCTCGCGCAGTCGAACTTGTACCTCGCTCAATCGATCTTTGGCTTGCTCTCGCGCGGCTCGAAAGTGATGCTAATGCACGTAAAGTCCTTAATAAAGCGCGCAAGACCATCCAAACTTCGCACGAAATCTGGATCGCAGCTGCCAGGCTAGAGGAGCAAGCCGGAAATATTGCCCGAGTCGACAAAATATTGCAAAAGGGTATTATGGAACTTCAAGAAAAGGGAGGCATGCTAGAAAGAGAGCAATGGATTCAGGAAGCCGAAAAATGTGAAACTGAAGGAGCCTATTTAACTTGTCATGCCATCATCAAGGCGACCATAGGAATAGATATCGACGAAGCCGATCGGAAATCAACCTGGATGGATGACGCAGCCAAGTGCATAGCCGGAAAATATTACGAAACGGCAAGGGCAATATATGCTTATGCACTTCAGATTTTTCCTACAAAGAAGTCAATATGGAGAGCGGCAGCTGATCTTGAACGTTTGCATGGAACGAGGGTAGCCTTATACGAGATGCTGGAGAAGGCTATCAAAGCTTGTCCACATGCTGAAGTGCTGTGGCTAATATATGCCAAAGAAAAGTGGATAGATGGCGACATTGAGGGCGCTAGTAAAGTTTTAGCCAGGGCTTTCGAACATAACCCAGATAACGAAGATATATGGTTAGCGGCTGTTAAATTGCAAGCAGAGAACCAGCAACATAATGATGCACGACTACTACTTGGACGAGCAAGGGAAGAAGCTGATACTGAACGCGTCTGGATTAAATCTGTTGTGTTGGAGCGTCAATTAAAGAACTGGGACGAAGCTTTGGTACTTGCTGCAGAAGGGCTGGAAAAATATCCGAAAAGCCCAAAGCTATATATGTGCAAAGGCCAAACATATTTAGCTTTGAACAAGCTTAATGAAGCTAAAGAAGCTTTCAGGGATGGTGTTAAATACTGTCCAGATTCTGTGCCCCTATGGATTTTATTATCTCGTTTGGAGGAACAGAGCGGCTCTTCTGTTCGATCTAGGTCAATCTTGGACCGGGCAGCTAGAGTGAACCCTGCAGATCCCGGAATATGGCTCGAGAGAATCCGTCTTGAAAGGAGAGCAGGAAATGATAAACAAGCGAAAGCTTTGGCGGCAGTAGCTTTACAAGAATGCCCAGATAGTGGACCACTTTGGACAGAAGCCATCAGTATGGAGCCTAGGACGCAACGAAAATCTCGATATGTGGATGCGCTACGAAAATGCGAAAATGATCCATCTTTAATTGCCGCCGTTGCGCGAAGCTTTTGGAATGATCGCAAAGTAGACAAAGCTCGTTCATGGTTTGAAAAGGCGATCAAAGCTAATCCTGATATAGGCGACAGTTGGGGTTGGCTTTATAAGTTTTTATTAGAGCATGGAACTGAAGAAGCAAGAGCCGATCTTCTCGCTCGTCTGTCTGTTGTTGAACCACATCACGGTGAAGTGTGGAGCAGGACGGCGAAAGACGTCTCAAATTTCGGCAAAAAGCGAGACGAGATTTTAGCACTCGTTGCCAATCAACTGGATTAAAGTATAGTCACGATGCGCGTGTCTGTTGATCTGCATGTGCTTCTGTCTCCGTATGCTTCCCATTGTATGCATATATAAATCTATCATGTCTGGTCTTTTGATTGAATGGTGAAAACTTTGTACACTAATGCATATTACGAATCTTTATTATAAATTAGCCAATATATTATTTAATCATTATTCGCATCGTTCAATTTGTGAATATGCTCCCCTTAGACTTGTTACCCGACGACTGCGCTAGCCTAATTGCCTGAATTCATAAGGCTAGCGCAGTCGTCGGGTAACAAGTCTAAGGGGCGACGGATTGACAGTTAAATTATTAGTACTATTGAAATATGATGGCATATGCGAGTCTACGAGAATCTGCCAGTCTAGAATAGTTATAGCTACATTACGTATAAATATGGCCTTGATTGCCACTGAGAATAGAGAGAGAAAAATAAGACACTTCAATAACTATAAACAATGGATAATATTACCCAAACAGCCGATCAGGATGCTGGGTCTGGGGCGACGTGTTCGATGGGGGATTGGACCAGTATGATCGACTCTTTTAAGTATATCAAGAACCGATGACGTCTCAAGAAGAATTAGCTATCTTTATATACATTTTTGACAGTAAAAGGACGCTCATAAAGAGTAGCAAGATAAGATAAGAAAAATAAAATTCACCATGTTGAAGGTGATGACGAAAGAAGAAAGAAAAATCGCTAGATCGAAGATTGGAAATGGACTACGTGTCAGGGGAACACTCTCTGAAAACTTTTATTTGTTTATTTGCTTCTTCTCTTTTCTCATATAACAATTTGACAATACATTTTCTCGATCCTAATTCAATTATTTGATAATATATCAAAAGACTTAATAATAAATTAGCGAGACAAATTCTAGTAGGATATTGAGTAATGCCAGAGTATTGGCTCTGAGGCAAAGGATCACATGCTGGCAATGCTGCAATGGAT
>JAJMFC010000070.1:0-58440 GCA_030574475.1 Trigonopsis californica
AGGCTTGACGCATGTTCTACGGTATAGTTTAGGCGCAATTTGCTTAAAATCTACATGATTGACATTGGTGCATAAAAATAAAACTGCCTACATCAAGAAATTCGGCCTACATCAAGACTTTTTGATGTTACATCAAGAAAATCTGTTTTGATGTAGGCCCAAATTACATCAAAAAATTTCTTGATGTCCCAGCTCTAGACATTTAAAAAAAACAGAAGCCGCACCATGCTTTTTATATAACGATATGACTTTAGAAGGATATTGAATTTTATCTTCTAAGGTGACGGACTACTTTATCAACTATTTACATTCTCTAATGTAAAGGACTGATAATGGTTCTCGGTAAAAAAAAGAGGTAAACTTGTCCGAGTCGAGATCATGTCTGTAGAATGTACTGTTTCAAGGGACTTTTTTTTTTTTTTTTTTCTTCGATAAATTAACGCGTCTTAAGGGGGGGATGGGTTTTGAAAATTTCTGATTTTTATATTGGACTAGACTCGGATGATGATGAAAAAAAAAAATGTATTAAAATATATATAGCATCTCTCTTTTGTATAATCTATATATTCGCTTGTACGTAAGGGGCTTATTCAAATTATACGGTAATACGCGTAGTTACGACCCTCTAGAAAAACAACAACACCAAAAAATGAATCAACAAGACGATGATGAAGGGATTTTACAAGATTATACAGATATTCACAGAACATTAATTCAAATATTCTTAGCGAGACGCGTAATAAGTGATGATCAACTAGTTGATATATTGAGAAAATTATCATCAATTGATAATAATGAGGAAATAAATATTGATCACGAGTATATTATTGATACAATATCAAGAATTAATCAACAAATAAAACCATATGATCTTGAAATTCAAGGTATTAATGATCATGTATCAAATCAAAAGAAAACAATTAGTTTATTAAACCGATTAAATCATAATATTAACTCCTTGTTGTTGGATGAATCTCCTACAAGAAATAATGAAATACCATTAATATGGGTACTTGTTAATCTTGATGATGATATTATTGCACAACTTGGTACAACTTATACATCAGATGAATTAGGTTTCTTTAGATCAATCCTTTATGCAATCGTTGTTGAAAGTAATGATGATGATGATGAAATTTTCGCTATTGATTCAACAACTGCTCTTAATCAAACAAAATCTACAAAAATTACAAAATTAAATGCACAAATTTTAATTGATTCATTTATTGATAATATGCTACTTACAAGTGTTAGTATTAACAATAATAAAACTTATCTTACATTATCAGCGAGATCATTAACTGAACTTAAAAGTTATCTTACAACAACATATAATAATCAAATTAAATCATGTCATGTATGTCATGAATTAGTAACAATTGGTTTAAGATGTCCTGATAAATCTTGTAATTGTCGTCTTCATTCAAATTGTTGTTTAAGGTTTTTTAAAGCTGCAAGATCAACAATTTGTCCCATTTGTAAATTACAAGATTTTGAAAATGGTAAATTTTGGCCTGTTGGTATTCCTGCTATAAATATTTAATCTTCTTCCTTTATTGGTGGCGTATTCTTTGATTCTGTTGATAATCTGCTGCTGCTGTTATTATTATTTTGTTGTTGTTGTAATCCTGTTGGTATCTTGCCTTGTTCTTCATCTAGAATTGAAAAGTAGACTTCATCTATAATATCCCACACAACATCTTCAGCAATTTGTTCGTAGAATCTATCAGATGCTGGCAATACCTGACCCTCAGATTTAACTTGCAACCCTTGAGGTGGTGCAGTAAATTCTGGCCCTAAATTCATCTTGACTGCTCCACCACCAAAAACTGATAGGGTCGGAAAATATCCTGCCATACCATCATCTGCTGAATGAGTTGTTAAATGTGTATACGGACGTGAATACCATGGTGGCATAAATGAAAGTAAATTTTCAAATGCTGTACCCATTAATTCCCCATTCTTGTACACATTTATAAATGATCCCTCTAAATGATCTGGTGGTTGTTCATTGTCATGAGATGATGATGATGATGATTTCTTTGTATCCACAGTAGCAGCAGCAGATTCACGAGCTGCTGCTGCTGTAACAGATGCAGGATTTAAAAGTTCATTCATTTCTTTAGTAGGCCTATACTCGAGAGTTTCAAAATATGATTGACCCTTGTATTTGATTGGTATTCTTTCTCTAATAACATTAGACGTTTTGAATGATTTAGGAAGCTCATCTCTAAGTGGTGGCAGCTTAATATGAAATCCAATCACATCTCCAGTGGTAAATCCATCTTGCTCCTCAGGCATGAAATTTGATGGGCGTGAAATATGTACTTTTTGTCCCTGCTTATCTCTTATTCCATAGCTATATACATCGTATCCCACTGGAGTTTCAAGATTAGCCTCTCTTCTAGATATACCCAATCTGACATGTCCACTTGTACTTGCAATTAGTGATGGAGTCGATTCACCTGATACTGCTGTACCATTCTGTTTGGTTGCAGTATGATCATTCTCTTGATCTCGAATATTACCTCTCAATATCTCAAATTCAAAATACCATTCACCCTCTCTAAAAGCGACATTTGCCCTAGCTGATCGAAACCCTTTATCAGTACTTGCAATTGTACCTTGTGAATCAACAAATATATGTGGGCTAATATCTTGAAAATTAATTCTAGCCTTATAAGGTGGTATCTCAATTTGACGATAAATTGTATGTGCAAATTTTGGATCTGTACAACATGGAATATAACGAAATCCTCTTCTATTAAATGGAATCTCTTCCAAAACACGCAAATTAATATCCTTTAATTCTTCATATGAACTTTGCCTAATATCTGCATGGGTAAGACTTGCAAATACTGGTAATCGCGGTACTGCTTCAACGTCACTTTGTTTATAAGTAAGAGCGTAAATTCGAAATGGGGTATCAGAAGCAACTGTATCATTATTGATAATAATACCGTTATTATTATTATTATTACTAGTATTAGGATTATTCTCCACAGATTCTCCACGCGCTTCACGCTTCTTCCAAGATTCACGCTTATCCCTATGCTCCCGCTTTAATATACTACTAGGTTCAGGCGTTGATCTTGCCGATAATGGGCCAACAGAGACAGTATCTGGTTGTTTCCCTTCCAACTTGATTTGCTTTGATAATGATGGTGGTACTGGAGGACTATCCGTACTTCGCTTATTGTTGATAGCCTGATGATCCTGTGTGGGAATTGCAGGTGACACCTCTTCCATATTTTAACTATGAAAACCCTCCAAGGCCGAACAAGATCAGCAAGTCTGAACCCCTTTTTGCAAATGAAATGAGATGAGATGAGATGAACCTTTCGAGGTTAGGGGATGAGATGGGAGGAATCAAAAAATTCAAGGTAATGCGGCTCAACCTCGATCATTTCGCTGGGGTAGTAATAGCAGTAGTAGAGTACTATATTATATCAAAAGCAAGGGTCAAGAACGAAGAACAGTATCTGAATTTTGAATTTTGAATTTGACATCTGTGAGCCAAAAAAGTGAGAATGGGATCAAGTGCGTCAAAGGCTGTGAGAAAGTATCCAAAGACAAGTCAGATACCTACCGGGACCAGATTAAAAGACCAGGCTAGTTCCATCCAGCACGAGCAAAACCCTGCTGAAAAGAATAGAGATGAAGAAAATACGGGAGATGTGTCAGGAGAGCCATTTTCAACGGGTTTCCTCGAACGATTACAAAAGCTTGGTCAGGTAGAGATACCGAATCATCAGCAGCAGCAGCAACAATTTCTAGTCAAGCCCAAGCCTACAAGTTATAAGAATACGCGAGGTACTAGTGAATCAGGTATTACAACTCATCATGCATTATTAGCTCGTCAACAATTGAATCGACAATTGAAAATGGCAACAGTTGATTTTATAGCACAAGATGAATCTACACCACGTAAACAATTAAATGCTGCTACATTAAGTGAAATCTTATACTTACGTGATAAAGGTATGAGTACAACTGATCTAAATAATAGATTCAACTTGGATCCTGAAATTATACCCAAACTATCAAATATTAAATTACCTGTCGGTATAAATGACGGTACTGATAATTCTAAAGACGGTAATGCAGATCGTCGTCCAATGACTGTAACTGAGGCATTCGCTGAGCAGGAAGCTGAGTTTGTTAAGAAGATTGAGAAAGAGAAGCATGACAAGCAAAATAGCTAGCAAAATAGCTTTTTTAACAAACCCTCGCCCCCCCTCCATGTACATAAAATCATCATCTACGCACACACATAAATATAATACTTTTATTTCTACAAGTTAATGCTGTGCAAAAAGAAAACGTCTACGTAAAAATTTCATCCAGTACTCTTTTGTAACAGTTAGTGGGAAGAGGAGCATTGGTTGGTGAAGCAAAACACAACACCAAAAACTCACCAAACTAGAAGGGTTATATTTAACAATGACCCAGCAAAGCAGCACTAAAAATGATGGGGACGATGATTATTCACATTTATTTCAGGGAGAATTCCCATATAATAAGCAGAAATATTCAATGATAAGCAATCGACGTCATGAAATGGATGGACAATTATTATTTGACCTTCTTGTAGGTGGTATTGAACATGGAGATGAAGATCAACAACAAGAAAATCAATCACAATCACATTTCCCAGGTTCTCAAGAGATCATTTCACTATACCCACCCAAGAATGAGCCTATACTTCATGAACTTTACCTAGAAATACGCAATTCTGAACAGGCTGATCCAGTAAAGCGTGCATGTTTAATTCTGTATTTACTATTGGATTTGGATAATAATGATATACCTGTGAAATTTGCAAAAGCTCATTCTATTCCTGAAGGATATGTAAGGACTGTAATGGGGTTTCATGAGCTGGATCAGGGACTTGCAAAGCAGGCACTTAAAAATCTAACTCATGTATCTACACGGCCTCAATACCCAGAGAAAGTACTGGTCACAATTGCAAAGACAATACAGGGCCAAGCGTTAACATCACAATATATATGCAACTATGTGAATTCTACACAATGTGCTCTCAATACTCAACATCTTGTCAATATATATTTTACAGCACTTTGTAATTTACCATCACCATTAGGCGCTTTGGAATTTATAAGATCATGTACAGCAGATATTCGTGCTCATCTATTAACACAACTTGTTGGCAGTTATGTGATTGTAAATGAGAAAGAAGAAAAAAATCCATTATTACTTGCAAATTTACCATTTAATAATCAAGAAGAAACTTATCTTTATAATGCATTAACAGAATTTTTACAAGATTCAAATTTACCACAAAATTCACGAATAATATCTGCACGAATTATATTAATTCGTCGTATACATCTTGGTGATTTTTTAAATGCAAGTACTTTAATTGGTGATATAATTAATGGCGTATTTAAAAACCTTTCAGAATCTGATTTCTCTTCTCCATTTATTCCAGATTGGCACGATTTACAAAATGCAATCAATTTTACAATACCATCAGCTGCTAAGTGAAAATTTGGGGGGCCATTAGGCAGAAGAAGAAGAAGAAGAAGAGGAAGGAAGAATATTATATACTACGCTATACAACATATAATTGGTGTTCTCTTTTTTTTATACTATATACTATTTGCTCTCAGACAATAACACCCTAGACTGGTCAAATCCTAATCTAAAATTTTTCTACTTTAAAAAGTTACGAACATCTAAGAATGTCAAGTTAGTAATGATGTACTTAAATAATAACAGCAGCATTAATCTAATAAATAAATAAACTTACTTTGAAGCCATCGGACATATTCATTATTTTCCTTGTAAGCAGAATATTCAACAATAAATTGGTATAGCTCCTCATTAATAGAGAATTGCTCAAAATATCGCTCAATCGCATCTTGAAGGTCAAGATCTAGAGTACTGAAAGGTGGTCCATTATACAATTTCCCATCTGTTGCATTCTTATTGATGGCATCAATATCAAGAGACTCAATAGGGCTTACATATGCATTGTCTGTTGAGAATATAGATCCTTCTATTACACCATCAAATACAAGCGATCCCTTTGATGGACGGCTAATAAGAATACTAGTTCGGATAGCTGGTTCCTGATATGGTTCCTCAAAATCTTCTTCATCC
Source organism: Trigonopsis californica (assembly GCA_030574475.1). Lineage (NCBI taxonomy): Eukaryota > Fungi > Ascomycota > Trigonopsidomycetes > Trigonopsidales > Trigonopsidaceae > Trigonopsis > Trigonopsis californica. The sequence continues at coordinate 6,127 of JAJMFC010000070.1, forward strand.
TCGTATTCCTCTTCATCAGCAATATCACTCTCATCGACTTGCTTATTCTTGCCCTTGCTACTGGCTCCCTTGGACTTGCTTGCACTAGTATCCTTGGAACTTGAAGACTTTTGAGGAGTTTCGTCCGCTTCAAAGTCTTCCTCTTCTTCGCCAAAATCAAACTCGTTCGGATCGTATCCGGGCCCAGTCTCGCCAGGATTCACATCGGATGGGGTAAATACAATCTTGATCTTTGTATCCCCGACCTCCTTGATCAATTCCACATAGTCCTTTCCTTCAGGATCGACAAGCTAAAAAAGAGCGTTAGTTTCTCTAATCATTCTTCTATAAACCTGAAAAAAAAAAGCCCTTACTGTATATCCAATATCCTTGAGAGCTTCAACTGGAGCCTCGAGACGCTCCTCGCTTTCCTCATGCTTGATTTCGTCATTGAGTCCTTTGATGAGCTGAGCTGTGGGGGATTCTAAAACGTACAAATAACTTTCGTTAACAACAAAAACAACATTCAAAAACATATTCCGCCTCAAAGAGAATCTTACCCTCATAAGCCCGTACAGTCGCAGCAAAAGTTCGAATTTGACCACACTGCTTTAACACAGACATCTGATTACTCCGGAGGACTGTAGAGCAAACTAATGACCTCACGGATGATCTGGCAACAACTCGTGAGATTGCAAGTCTAGAAACAGACTGCAGAGAAAGAAGACGGCTACTGAGAGACATTTTTAGGATTTTCTGCTTTGGTTCTTTTCTCTTTCAATTCCCTTTCCTTCTTTATACGCAGAATAAGTATTTGACTGGGGAACTTTCTCGATCAGTTTAAATTTTCTTTCCACCTCGATACGTATTGGGTGCTGGGACAAATGGCTTGGGACTTCGACGTCACGTGCACTATACATTTTTATTTTATTGATTCCAAAAGCTCTTCAACGCCGTAAGATATATAAAAAAAGGAAGGAAAAAAAAATAATAATAATAATTTACATCATTTACCTGGGTATCGGTATCATCTTTATTAGGCTGAGACCCTGTAGGTCTCCTTGCCAGGCTCTAAATTTCATCATATTCTCTTTATCGGTGAGATCAGGAACAACGAATCCACTCGTAAACTCTTGCTCTTCTTGTTCAATTCTCAGTCGTAGCGCATCTAACTTGGTGGAAGGGGGCCTTCCTGGCCGTTGCTCGGATTTAAGTTCATCAACTTGGTCATCATCTCTTGCGATAAATCTTAGTAGAGTAAATATTCGTCAGTACTAGGCTTTTATCCAAGAATTCTCTTAGTTGGGACTCACGACTTGATAATTTCCTTAATTTCTGGTATAGACAAAGTATCTTTATCAGGTATATTTGCAATCACTTCTTTAAAGAATCTTACTCTTAATGCTTGTGCTTCACGCGTCTTTAATCGATCATTCTTGCGTTTAACAATCTTATCCTCTCGGAGTGTTGCCCTATTTAGATACTTAAATTTCCGACTCTTTGGGTGAAGATTACCTCCCTTGGTCTTCTCCTGTACTTTTGATAGTGATCGTGCCTTCGGCATTCTTCTATTTGAGTCTATACCTCGTCCTTTTGGGCTTCAAAGAATACTGGATGATCATCTCGAGAAATTTTCAAAAAAACAATGGCAGCTCATCTCTCCCAGTGCGGCGTATCCGTCCGAATTCGGATTACGGAAAAGCGCGTAATAAGCAACAAAGTCAACACCAAAAACGGAACTAAACACAAAGCGCGTCACAGTGAATTTTGTATTATAGAAGAGGTAAAGAAAGATAGAGAGGGAGAAAGCTCGAGGATTCCGCGGCTGGGCAGATAATGGGTGTAACAGGTAAGCGTGTTGCTTCTTAGTATTAGTCCTTCTTACTGACACAAGTTGTTCTTTTGAGGACTGCTTCCACTCTTCAAATCCGTGCAGACAAAGACTCATATCTATGCACTTCATGGTCAGACTGTTGCAGTGGATGCTTACGTATGGCTCCATAAGGGTGCCTTTTCTTGTTCCGTCGAGCTGGCTCTGGGACAACCAACGTTGAAGTAAGTAGTATCTACCGGTGTTAATTTCCAATTCATCAGTCTAAGTCTCGTTCAAGATACATTGAATATGCAATGAATAAAGTTCGCATGTTACGACATTTTGGGGTAGAGCCTTTTATAGTGTTTGATGGAGGGCATTTACCGAGTAAAATGGCAACTGAGCAGTTAAGGCAGGAAAATAGACAAATTGCACGTCAATTTGCAATTGATATCCGCAATAGCACTAATGGAGATGCTCGACTTGCTGAACCATATTTTCAGAGAGCTGTCGACATTAGCCCTGAGATGGCTGCATCATTTATGTATTTTCTCCGTAAGGAGAAAGTTGCTTATGTAGTAGCTCCTTACGAAGCGGATGCTCAATTGGCCTATCTAGAAAAGACAGGTAAAGTTACAGCTATAATCTCGGAGGATTCAGATTTACTGGTATTCGGTGCCAAAAGGCTACTCACAAAACTCGAAGATGATGGTAGCTGCATTGAGATTCGACGTGATAAAGATTCTGAAAATGAGAATATGAGATTCAAGTATATCCCACAGCAAGAGCTACGTCACATGGCAATTTTGGCTGGTTGTGACTATACAAAGGGAATTCGTGGTATTGGTCTTATCAAAGCACATGGTTATCTTTCAAAATATAAGACACTAGCAAATACAATACGAGCTCTCAGATTTCAAGATAGACCTATTGAGAATGGATTTGAAAAGGAAGCGAGACTTGCGGAGGATACATTTTTATATCAACGAGTATTTGATATTGATAAGGGCAAGCTAGTTTATTTAAACCAGCCTGAAAACTCCCTTGATCCTGAAACAGACGATACTGTCGGCCCACAATTGGATTCTTCAATTGCAAAGGGTATTGCTGAGGGTACCTTGCATCCTATGTCAAAGAGACCTCTTGTACCATATCACGCAGAACTTCTCGATTTGCCCTTACCAGTTATAAATCATCCTCCTTGGATTGGCGATCCGACAGGCGCTAAGAAGGCCGCAGGCAGAACATTGTCACAAGCTCTCTCTTCTTCTTCTTCTTCTTCTTCTCCTTCAGTTCCCACAGCGACAACGAAGCGCAATTTTACATTGACAGAATTTTTCAGTTTTGTTGGACGAACAAAGACAGACCAGGACAATAATTATACCAGGGTCACGACAGCACAAAATCAAAATGATGATACCCCAGCACATCCTTTTTCATTAGCATCAAGAAAATTACTTACAGAAAGTTTTCAAGATGTTGGATACATTGAATCACCATTTTTTACTGCTAAACCTAGACGAAATAGGTCTGATGAGAGCGGAGGTGAGCCCATAAATGAAAATAGCAGCAGCTTCGCTACAGTCCAAGATGAGAATCTAGATGAGAGCAATAATACTGAAGTTACAGATATTGAAGATGACTGTAGCGGGGACACAACGAGCGAGCCGGAATCAATATCAGATAATAACCACAGTAACAATCCATCTCCTATTAAGCAACAACAACAACAAGAATCAAGTCCTTCTAGTAGGCATGACAGTGATGAAATTTCATCCCCTGATAAAACTCCAGACAAGTTCAAGACCCCAGCGAGAAGAGCATGGACATCAAGCGCATCAATTACTACTACAACATCAACAACAACAACAAGCTATCAAACAAGTCTTTCACGATTTCTATTTTCTAGTACAGCTAGTAATTGTGCAAGTCTAACGAGTAATGATGGGAGTAAAATCGGCAGCTGTGGATATTCCCCTTCAAACCAAAAGCATACTTCATCATCATCATCATCACCGTCAATCAATATCCTCGGATTATCATCACCTTCAAGGTCTATATGTACCAGTAATAATTATGGAATCCCTACACCTCCTCAATCAACAAGTCCATTTATCTCTGGACCCAAAAAATTAAAATCCAATATGAATAATTTTTCTACAAAATCTGCATCTTGTCACAGAAGCACAAAAAGACTAGCACTTACGCCTATATCTGCAAATCATCAAAGATTCCCCTCAACAACAATAAACCACAAACAACAACAACAATTGGGATCCCCAAAAAGAAAACGCCCGTCCCATCATCAAGATGAGAATAACCACTACCCTTCATTAAAAGGATCACTACACTCACGATTCGCTTTCCGCGACGACTAAAATCCATTAGAATATAACGATAATAATAATAATAGTAATAATAATAATAGTAATGACATCTTATTAATAAATAAACTGAATACACTCCTCGTAAACGTAAAAAAAAGAAAAAAAAAACCTTCCCTTTAACTGGAGAACTAAGCTGAGGTTTCCACGTGCAACAAAAAGCCCATCAATTCGGTTCTACATTATTGACTAGCATAACTACGAAACGTCTCATAAGAGCGATCCTTTCTCAAGTATATTTCCTTGTCCACTCACGAGCTGTGGCTTCGTAGCGTTCACGGTCGTTCTTATAAATGTCAGCAATTTCAGGAACGAGAGGATTATCAAGATCAGGATCTGTCAGCATTGAACAAATCTTTATAAGAACTTTTGATATCGTCAAATCTGGAGACCATTCATCCTTTAAAATGTCAAAACAAATACCGCCATTGGCAGCAACATTTGGATGGTAGATCTTGGTTGTGAAGTTGACCTGAACATGACTTGTGAGAATATGCACTGAGAAAGTTTAAATTCTTTTTGCTTCTTGTCTTACCTTTGGAGGATCTGACGGATAAGTTGAGGGGAAAGCAATAGCCAGGAAGAAAACCCCACCAGCATAAGGACTATCGGGCTGAATCGAGAGAGCGTGTTAGAATAAACCTTAAAAGCCACAAAAACTACTTAGCTTACCGGCCCCACAATAACGGCTTGCCAATGGAACTAAAATCACAGCCATAGTTAGTAAGCAGCCTCAAAAATAGCGTTGAATTCAATTATCTTTACATACCAGATCTCCATCGATGGGACCTACGCTGCAGGAGGGAGGGGAATCCCTGATAAGAATGTTAGTCAAACTGAGTAGAAGTCCGCATCTATGTCAAAGGGCAAAAAAAGGGATAGTAGACCACGCTTATCCTTGACCCTGTCAAGAGGCGACGAGCCGTAAAAGAATAACAACAAAAATAAAAGCAATTCTGCCTACCTTCCGAGATCGAGAAGTTCCTTATTTATACGCTTAAGAGCCATTGTAGACTGTGTATATTATCTAATATACAGTTAAAATTGGTATTATAAAGGGGTTGGAAAACAAAGGGAGAGCGGGTAATTTTATGGACGTATTTCTGTTTAGTAATTAGAAATGATGAGGGGGAAAGAACGGGTGACTACGGATGAGTCCCCTTTACACCAAAAAGTATATAGTTCTTCGTAAATCAATATCCTCGGACTATCATCAACCCTCAAAGTCCATACGTGCAAGTAATAATAATGGAATCCCCACAACCCGGGACATCAAAGTCCCACGACATATATACAAGTGTTTGATGCGTTTGTGATATCTTAGTAAATACCAAAAAAACGCGCTTTCCCAATTCAGTTTATACTGCAAAAGCGCGTAACTATCAACAGCAACAATGACACGTAACAGCACTCAAAATCTCCTGTAAACGTCAATTTGGGTCGCTAAGACCTCAGATTCCCTTGAATAGCGCGTTCGGGCTCGAGTACAAAATTTTTGATTTCTGGCGGTTATGTTGTGGGGTTTGTATGACCGCTAAGGGAGAAGAGGGTTAATGCATGCTAGATGATTTAAAAATTAATTTAGGTAAGACTATATAATATTTTATGTAGGACAATGCCTCCGTTCCGTCATAAGTCATCACCGAAGATATCCAACAGCAAGGCCTTAAAACCTTGTACTTGCCCAAAGAACCAATCGAAAAGACTTATAATTGATTTTAATGCAGAGAAGGCTGAGAAAATTTGATACTCCAAGCATTTGGGTGGAGCTCATAAAGCAAAATTCAACAGATATTTGAGCTAATAAACTTTACGAAAGAACTATGTTTAAGAACATATAGTAGACTTAAAAAAAAATTTATTACAACGAAGATAAAATGGACTACTTATTAGTTGTGATTTATATAGTGAATTTGACAGGGTTGTTGCGAAAAACAGCCCTAGAATTTGAAATTTTTTTTTTTCGCTGTTGTACACAAACGCATGAAACAGAAATCCCAGCAACACAAATAATTCTACGAAGACTGCCAGCGGCAGAGAAAGACTAAGAAGCTATATCCGCAAATCATCAAAGATCTGCCTCGACAATAACAGTTGAGATCCCCAAAAAGAAAACGCCCGTCCCATAACCAAGATGAGAATAACTACTACCCTTCATTAAAAGGATCACTACACTCACGATTCGCTTTCCGCAACGATTAAAATCCATTAGAATATAACGATAATAATAATAGTAATGACATCTTATTAATAAATAAACTAGATACACTCCTTGTGAACGTAAAAAAAAAAAAAAAAAAAAAAAAAAAAAAAAAAAAAAAAAAAAAAAAAAAAAAAAAAAAAAAACTTCCCCTTTAACTGGAGAATTAAGCTGAGGTTTCCACGTGTAACAAAAAGCCCATCAATTCGGTTCTACATTATTGACTAGCATAACTACGAAACGTGTCATAAGAGTGGTCCTTTCTCAAGCATATTTCCTAGTCCACTCACGAGCTGTGGCTTCGTAGCGTTCACGATCGCTCTTATAAATGTCAGCAATTTCAGGAACGAGAGGATCATCAGGATTAGGATCTGTCAGCATTGAACAAATCTTTATAAGAACTTTTGATATCGTCAAATCTGGAGACCATTGATCCCTTAAAATGTCAAGACAAATAATGCCATTGCTATTAATGTTTGGATGGTAGATCCTGGTTGAAAAGTTGACCTGAACATGACTTGTGAGAATATGCACTAGAAAAGTTTAAATTCTTTTTGCTTCTTGTCTTACCTTTGGAGGGTGTGACGGATAATCTGTAGGGAACTGAATTTTCAAGAAAAAAACCCCACCAGCATAAGGACTATCGGGCTGAATCGAGAGAGCGTATTAGAATAAATCTTAAAACCCACAAACTACTTTGCTTACCGGCCCCGTAATAGTGGCTTGCCAATGGAACTAAAAAAAAAAAATCATAGCCCTAATTAGTAAGCAGCCTCAAAAATAGCGTTGAATTCAATTATCTTTACATACCAGATCTTCACCGACGGGACCTGTGCTGCAGAAGGGAGGGGGATTCCTGATAAGAATGTTAGTCAAACTAAGTTGAAGTACGCATCTATATCAAAGGGCAAAAAAGGGATGGTAGACCACGCTTATCCTTGACCCTGTCAAGAGGCGGACGAGCCGTAAAAGAATAACAACAGAAATAAAAGCAATTCTGCCTACCTTCCGAGATCCTGAAGTTCCTCATTTATACGCTTTAAAGCCACTACCATTGTAGATTGTGTATATTATCTAATATGCAGTTAAAATTGGTATTATAAAGGGGTTGGAAAATAAAGGAAGAGCGGGTAATTTTATGGACGTATTTCTGTTTAGTAATTAGAAATGATGAGGGGGAAAGAACGGGTGACTACGGATGAGTCCCCTTTACACCAAAAGCATATACTTTTTCTTCATCAATCAAAATCCTCGGATTGTCATCAACCCTCAAAGTCCATATGTGTCAGTAATAATTATGGAATCCCCCATAACCCAGGACATCAAAGTCCCACGACATATATACAAGTGTTTGATGCGTTTGTGATATTTTAGTAAACACCAAAAACGCGCTTTCCCAATTCAGTTAGCTGAAGCAAAAACGCGTAACTATCATCAACAACAACAACAATGACACGTAACAACACTTAAAATCTCTTGTAAACGTCAAATATTTAAGCTAATATTGAGCTAGAAAATTTTAGTGTGAAAGAAACTATGTTTAAAAACATTATAATAGATTTAAAAAGAATGTATTACAATGAATAGTAAATGGACTGGTTATTAGTTGTAATTTGTAATTTGTATAGTGAATTCGATAGGGCTGCTCCCAACAGTTTATGTAGTTCTGTAAGAAATGCTTGGAGCTTATGTACTTTCTGTAGACCCCAATTAGGTTTTCGCAACAAGCCCTAGAATTTGAATTCTTCTTGTTGTATAATATCAACAAACGCATGAAGCAGAAGTCCCAGCAACACAAATAATGATTCTACGAAGACTGCCAGCGGCACAGAAAGACTAAGAAGCTATATCCGCAAATCATCAAAGATCCGCCTCGACAATAACAGTTGGGATCCCCAAAAAGAATACGCCCCCTCCCAGCATCAAGATGAGAATAACTACCCTTCATTAAAACGATCATTACACTCACGATTCGCTTTCCGCGATTAAATCCATTAGAATATAACGATAATAATAATAGTAATGCCATCTTATTTAATAGATCAACTAGATTACAAGCTCTCCAGCGGAGAAAAGTAAAACCAGACGCACTCACTCTGAAGGTAAAAAAAAAAAAAAGAAGGAAGGAAAAAAATGAAAAAACTCCGCTGTAACTAGAGAACTAAGATGAGGTTTCCACGCATGAAAAAAAAAAAAAAGAAAGAAGAAAACGTAATTATCACTGGGCATCAAAGACCCATCAATTCGGTTCTATATTATTGACTAACAAACTACCAAACGTCTCATAAGAAGGGGGCCTTGTGACACAGCATTTTTTTTTGTTCTCAAAGTCATTATACAGCATATTTCCTCGTCCACTCACGAGCTGTGGCTTCGTAGCGTTCACGGTCACTCTTATAAACATGAGCAATTTCAGGAACAAGAGGATCATCAGGATTAGGATCTGTCAGCATTGAACAAATCGATAAAAGAACTTTTGATATCGTCAAAGCTGGAGACCATTGATCCCTTAAAATGTCAAGACAAATACTGCCATTGCTATTAATGTTTGGATGGTAGATCTTGGTTGTGAAGTTGACCTGAACATGACTTGTGAGAATATGCACTAGAAAAGTTTAAAATTTTTGCACCTTGTCTTACCTTTGGGGGTTTAAACGGATAATCTGTAGGGAAATGTATGGATAGGAAGAAGACGGCACCAGCATAAGGACTATCGGGCTGAACCGAGAGAGCGTATTAGCATAAACCTTCAAAACCACAAGAAACATTTTTCTATCTATCTTACCGGCCCCATAATAGTGGCTTGCCAATGGAACTAAAATCATAGCCATAATTAGTAAGCAGCCTCAAAAATAGCGTTGAATTCAATTATCTTTACATACCACATCGTCACTAACGGGACCTGCGCTGCAGGAGGAAGGGGGATCCCTGATAAGCAAGTTAGTCAATCTAGGCGCCACTTCAAATTTTTTTTTTTTTTTTTGACTCTAAAAGATAAAGAAATTGCCCTCGGTCAAACAAAGTCGCCACCGCTAGGCAAATGTCAAGCCCATATCTATGTCAATGGGCAAAGAAGGGGGCGGTGGACCGAGCTTATGCTTGACTCTATTCATCGGGAGTAGCGGTATTGATCAGCCGCCTCTCAAGAAAGACGACGACCCGTAAAAACCAAAAATAAAAACCAAAAATAAAAGCAATTCCGCCTACCTTCCGAGATCGAGAAGTTCCTTATTTATACGCTTAAGAGCCATTGTAGACTGTGTATATTATGTAATATGAAGTTGATATTTTAAGGAGAAAAAATATTAAAAGGGGTTGGAAAATAAAGGAAGAGTTGCGAATTTTGTTGAGGTACTCTCTTAAATATTTTGTGCTGGATGTTTGCGCATTTTCTCTCCCTTAAAGCCACCACAAAGAACAATTTAGAAAAATTAACTAGAAAATTCAGGGCTTTAACTTAATTACATCCCAATGTAGCAATGGCCTCGTCGCAACAACAAACAAAACTAACTTACAAACGCTTTTACCCGGCAGTTTCTTAACTTAGATAAAGTAGGGGAAAAAGAAAAAAGTCAAATTATCACTCTACGTAAAGTATATAGAATTATTTTGTTTTCTTCAAGACTGAATTAAACAAGTAGTTAACATACATCTAAATATCGAAATCTCCATCTTCATCAATATCTCCCTCTTCGATTTCCTTTGCCAATTCTTTTTCTCTCTCTCGTGCTTCTTCAGCATTCTTCAATTCAACCCGATGTTGATTGAGAGGATATCGCATTGCCTTTATGCTCTCATCATGGAGTTGATTACAAAATTTAATTCGCTCGTGGAAAGTGATTTGAGGCTCTTGAGTAGCATATACATCGAGAACTTCTTTACTTTGCATATATCCCTTGTCATGATCAATTGTTGCCTCAATGACTCCATCTCGTATAGCTTTAGCAACAATATATTCAGCAGATTCCTCAGATTCCAAATGCAATCGAATACATATATCTTTGAGTGAGATCCTTGAATACGATAAGCTCATAGTCCTTATACCCGTCTTGATAACATTCTGCCGTAGGCGCGAGATAAGAGTATAATTACAATCTCTCTTAAAACCTGTTGCATATTTTGTAATAACCTCTCCAAAAGCAGCAAGATCACCGATTCTAACAGCCTTGATAATCTCAAAATACGGAGCCAATGGTCTTTCTAGCATCTTCTGACGGAAAGTAGATCTCTCAGGAATATCGCCCATTAAAAGCTCAACAACTACAAGTAGTTTATTAGCAGATTGAAGAAATCCTGCTGCAAGAGCTGTTTGTGGTGCTTGCCGAATAGCTCCAATAAGATGCTCATGAGCAGAAGTATAGTCAAGTTGAATAGCTCGAATTCGCCCCAGATAGTATAAGTAGCGCGCAATAGATGAGTTGGCTGCTGAAAGGGGGAATGAAGTCTTTGAAACAAGATGGTCAGCTTGTGAGACTGACTGAGTCAAGAGGTAGTTTCTCAAAAGAAGAGTAATCAGGGAGGCCTGAGTCTCATTGTCATGTCGTAAAGTAGCAGTTCTCAGGGCGGCAAGGAGAAGTGGTCGAATTTCCACTAGTTGATCCTCAAGTTCCATGATACGAGCATAGTAATACCATGCCTTTGCTGATAGTATATCCAATGATCTCCGATTGTAGATTCGTAGTTTCGGACCTAATTTCTCCTTGGCAAACTCAGAAGCAACATTCAAAGCTCCTTTCCCTTGATCCAGCAGAAATATAGTGACCAAGAGTAGAATATACACATCAACCTCTGGCAAGACTTCAACAGTTTTAGTTGTGTTGTCATCCACGTCCATAGAAGACGGAGACTTGGGAAAGGAATAAGGTCAGCTCGTTGCCATAAAATATAATGATAGAAAGAAATAAAATTTTTTACCTTGCCCAAGACACTCAAAATGCTAGACTGTTCACGGCCTGGTGGATATGCGGATTCGATAACCTTTGTCAATACATTTGCGTTCAATTTTTTGCGTAGATTGCTCAGACCACGAAGCACCCTCAAAGTGAATCTAGGATCCAGAGACGTAACAGCCTTATCTAGCAACTGCAGATTATAATTGATTTCTAGAAACAAATCAAGGTTAATAATCACTCTGACAGATGACAAAGAATGAGAAGGGTTGCCACAATTGCAACAACTTACCCTGGACGGTGAATGCATCTAATCCCTTCTCTGATTCAACGGATGGATTCTTCTTCACCCCTTCTTCTGGTTTGGCGTCTGTAGTCATTTGATTATGAATTGAATGACCTTTCTACCAGTCAAGTTGTGAATGCTCCAAAGCGTAAGACGAATGATGATGTCCAACTTTCGCCCAGCAAAATCCGTTGCCGTGGTGACAAACTCAATTCTCGATCGTAGACAAGTAAACACCATTGATCTTAAACATCTCCAAAAGGGACCATTTCTTTAGCTGTATAGAATATGAGTAATTTAGAGGATATTTTTGGGTCTTTAATAGATTCTTCCCGCTCAATCTCATCACAGAGATATGCGTCACCGGGTATCTTTACAAAGGCGCTGCTAGAGCGCCATCCGATAACGTCTTTGATACGCGATTCAGAGCCGTACGAGATGTCTCTATTCACATTGAATCGTCAAGGAGAGCCAGAACATGTGGTTCCTGTTGATATTGCCAGTAATGGGGATGCAAGGTCGAATTCGGAGGATACAGTTGAAACACTCTGTTTGGCAGCTCAAAAGCTTCTACAAAAATTGTAAGTAAGAAACACGCAACAAGACAGTGCCCAATTCGCTAATTAGTTTTCCTTCCTTTACAAAGTCCAATGGATGGAGTCAATGATCGCATCGACAAGATACTTGACAATTGGCAAAATTTAACAGCTGAGACCGAATCCTATGAGATTCTCCTCCAACAGCAGAGAAGTCAACTAGAAGCAATGAATGCAGCTGATGAAGATAGATATGGCAGGCCACTTGAGCGGATAAGCCAAAATACCGACGCCGATGCTTTTCAAAGTATGATCGCCGAGGAAGAACAAGTGATCGAGTCCTTGGAATCAGAAATTGCATCCATGAACGCAAAGGTAAATATATTTTTATGCATATTTTGTATAATCGTCGCCTCTATTGACATTTCCCGGATAGATCCAACAGCTAGATCAAAAGCTCTCTAAAAGTCGAACTTGAAACATCCAACAGGTTGTGTTTATTCTGGCTTTTCCTTGTTACCAGCAGTAATCTCATGGACCTTTGTGACTTGCTTGTTTTCTTGACGTTTTCTCTCAGTCGTTTTGGCCTCATCTATCCGAGCGACATAACGGTAGTAAAGAAACGATTCTGCCACTAGGACTAGCAGTCCTGTGAAAAACGAAACAAGAACTCTTAAAGCTGGTTGCCAATAACGTGCCCAAGTGAAAACGGCAAAACTGACGGCAACTACCGACAATAGAATATTGATAATAGTGGAAATTTGGTGTCTGATCTCCTTCTCAATATAGGGATTTAGCTCAGAGTCCTCGTCATGTTGTTCATGCAGACTGAATACCGTTCTGGATGGATTCATCGTTGTAGCTATCATTGACTGGTACTCCTTCTCCTTGAGCTTTATGCGCAATTTTTCCATTCGCTCAACATGTTCGGGTGATGGAACAGGCCTAGGTGTAGGTGGTGGACAGTATATAGACGTATTGCGAAGAATCTGAATTAGTGGCACGCCAATACTCTCGGCTACTTTTGCAACTTCCAAATGATCAATAAATTTCTCTTGTCTTTGCGTATTATTCACATTACTGTCATCTTGTTGAGGTCTCTCCTCTACTGTCTCGGGATCAGGTGCCCTTTGCAGTTTGACAGGGGATTTTGGATTCCTCGAGTTATACTTCTTGACCCCTTCCCTGATGTCTGGAGTTGCAATTAAAAGAACCATTCTACTTATAATGCACTGTATTGGTGCCCGATAAGAAATCAATGAGGATCCAGTTTCTCTAGGAGTTGGAGACAAGGTCTAATAAGCAACAAATAGTAAGCACACGCACAAACTCACAACCAATATTTTACATTTATTTCAATATGATTTACCAGGTTTACTTCTAAACTATCAAAGTAGACAAATATATGATAGCGAGCAAGATCCAGTAGACGGTCCAAGTGCTGGCTATTATTCGAAATGGTAACTATGGGGGAAATTCCACATCTACGAATTTGACTAGCCGTTCTGGTCAAAAGCTAAATATACCTTAAACTACTACTATTCTCCAAGGCACAACAGCTCAAACGATAAACCAATTAAATAAAATACAACTATCATGCATGGTTATTTTAGTATACAAATGACGGTCTCTTTCGTCCCTCTTCTTTTGCTATGCTAGTCTTTGATGCTCTCTTTTTTGTTTGCTTATGATACATATTTACACCGTCTCTTTACCCTTTGAACGAGAAGGTGATTGTTCTCGATCAGAGTGAGTCGTATGGTCGGATTCACTACTACTTTGATCCGAATTGCTTTCACCGGCGTGAATACCTTCATCTTCGTCTAGCCTCTTTGCCCGTTTCACAAGATACTCCCATCGTTGCCGGACGCATTCAGCGTCTGATTTCTGAAGAATTGCTGCTATTTTTCCAAAGTCGAATGGAGGCAAGGTGGCCATTATCATGTCGATGAGCATTCGTTCTTCTTCTAAAGTCCATGTTGAATTTGGACCTTTTGTACGTACTTGACTGTACAAGGGCCCCTCTGAGCTCGTATTTACAAAGGTTAGAGGAGTCATAACTGGCTCCTGGAACTTTAGTCCTTTGAACTCTGCTGATGGTGAACTCCCAGAACTTCCAGAACTGCGAATCCTAGCCTGAGCGTTTGTTGCCCGAACATGAACCTCTGCTGGCGTGCTTACTGACCGCGATGTCCGCCATTTGTTTCGTCTCGGCCCTTTTGATTCCCCAGATATCTCCGGGCTTCTTCGTATTGTTGTTGATGATGAAGAAGAGGTTGCGTGAGAAGGATATGTTTCCGCGTGGCGGTACAGAGATGGCCCGGGTTCATCAAGATAACTGGGCTCTTCCTGAGACCCCATGTGGGGAGGCGGACTTGAGGGTTGAAGGTTTGACACATCACCTGCTGCGGATGTCAAGGAGGAAGGTACCGCCTGTGGATTCTCTTCATATACATTTGCTGTAGAATGTTCAGGCAAGCGAGTATGAGGTGTATCAGATGATCTGTGTCCTTCAGACGAGTCAGAGCTACTTTTAGGATTGACAATTTCTGACAGATCCATTAATTATTGCACGTGTGAAAGAGTCCTCAGTCAAGACAGTCTAATCCTGCTACATAAACACTCAAGAACTCAACCTCTGAGTCTGCGGTGTAATGTTCAGAATGATCTTGACGTCCTCCCGTGTCTCACTTGTTTGTACTTGACGCCCAATTCAAGATGTGCTCGGCCCCAAATCACTTTAAGTCTCTCTTAAAATCCTATATAAGACTGGCGTAAATCCAAATGTGCAGCCCTGAAATCATTATAGTATTATCGGCGATGCCGACTGCGAAAACAATCGCAAGATAAAGTATAAGTTTTCACTGATAATGTGGTTCGGTTATTTATTGAAGCTTCCGGTCCCAAGAATCCTGGATACCCTTATCAAAGTAACTAAAAAATCAGCATGATGTTTGAAGAAAAGAAACGGAATACGGGGAAAGCTAAGATGGGGAGACAATCGAAAATGACAAATTTATTTTTAACTGTAAATTGTCAAAAGTCTATTTTTTTCCCCTTTATCCACACTTACAACTTTGGTCAGCCTATTTGCGGGGGGTTCTTATTGTCGATTATGCGAGCAGATGATAAAGCTCAATTTCAGATATTGTCGTTGAATAAAAGAAAATAGAATAATAGCAATTACTGTTCACGGAGAGGAAAGCAACGAAAGGTGGATCGCACAGCTCTAGAAAAATGGGGAAAGAGTTGAGGAAAGGATGATATTAGTAAGACAATGCCTTGACATTTAAATGAACAAAGATCTTGTTTTGTGAACTCCCTCTTGTCAGACCCTTTTTTTTTTTTCCTCCTTTGCTACCAAAATTGTCCCTTGTGGGCATTTCTGGTAATGGGCTGAGGTTTGTTTTTAAACTCCTAGCATTTCCACAAATTTTTAGTCTTTTCTCCACCTCTAGTCTTATCTTGTTTACCACTAGTGACCCCTGTACGTCCGGATTTCTGGTAATTGCCGAGGGTTATTCCGGATTGGGGAATGCACATTGAAGCAAATTGCGTTCCGACGGCGGAGGTGCCTAAATTACCCGGGAGAGATGAGCTTCTCCTCTATCTCATGTGATTTTATCAATGTTGTCCTTCCCGCGGTAACGCTTCTCATTGGTGGCCACTCCATAATTTGGACTTGAACCAAGGGTTTGGTAAACTTAGTTTATTTTTGGGTATAATCGCTTTGGGAGTAGTGTTTACGCTATTCCGTATATGCCCAATTTGTTACTCAATCATCATGTTGTACTATTCTATAAACGGCACCGAAAACGCAAGCTAACGACAAGAGCAGTATTGGATCAGTTTCCAAACAAGTTAGCTCAATCCCTCAGTGATCTCACTGAGGGACTACGGTTTTTTTTTTTGTTTTGCTCTAAATTTTCGTTTTTGGGGGGCGCACAATAATATACGATGAGAGAGATTTTATTCTAATTTTCCGCCTACAGCTGTCGTGGTAAACCGAACTGGCGGCATAGACAATTAGCGAGTCGTCTGGGTCGGCCATTGGGAGTTTCAACAAAGATTAAAATAAAAAATGCTTGCTATGCATATGTCATTTGGCGGCTAGTTCGAGTAGTAGTATATTATAATAGTGTAATATAAGTGCAGACTTATCAGTTCTGGTCTTAGTAATTATTAAAATACGTAGTTCCTGAATGTTAGGTAAAAACTTGGTAAAAAGCAAAGAAAATTCGGGAATACCATCATCCCCGCTGAGCAAAGTTAGTTTACCTGGGGTTGCAAACGGGTCGACCTTCCGAATGGCCCACTTTACAGTTATTTTTTTATTCGTTGGCATGTTTTTTTCCCTTCTTCATTCTCTTCTAGCCCTCGATATTTAGTGTGATATTTTTAATTTGTTCCATCTTCTAGATTATCGCGCGTTCCTAAATAGGTTAAGCGAAAAATTTGTTGACAAAGCCAGATCAATTTGTGATTCTGATGATGGGATTTGCATCTTCTAAAGTCCTTCCCCAAGTTCAAACTATCTGATGAAATTTATGCCTACTTCTCTATTATCCAGCCAGCCAATATTAGTATTACTCAATCTGTCTACATTTATTATTTAATATTACGATATTTTTTTGGTAGTTAATCGCAGATCTTGTTCCCAAAGAGGTCTCGCAGATCAGCTAGATCCTTGATGTATACAGTAATTTTTGATATACAACGCATAAATACCACAATACAGTTTATAGGAAACTCTAATTCGTTTTTTTTTTTTTTTGTTTTTTTGACTCTGCTCATTTCCCACGAATGGGGCTAAGTGGTGAAGTTAATCTCATAGGATAGAAAAACTAAAAAGTTAACACAAATAATAAGCTTATCTGATGCCGCGCCAAAGTCAAGCATCCAAATGTCAATGATCGACTCAGAGTCGATCGTATCACTGTGTAACAATGCTTCAGACTAAACAAGCTGTCACAATGGAAAAAGAAGCGAGTATACCAACACTAGAAAAACCCATTCCATATGACAGTGATAACGGCTTTTCTTTCTTTGAAACTCACGCTAGCTCAAATCTTGACCATTACTGAGATTGCATATCCAGCGAGAACAGAAAAAGAAGGGGTGATGTTACCCCATGTGACAGATCAGTCCTGGCGCAGCATTCATACTCAGAAAGCATAGGATGCATCCAGACTGAGAAATCATGAACCCTCAAAGTATGGCCCCATAAGCGAAGTTATGAAGAGTATTACCAATACTGGGGGGATGTCTCTAATAATACCATAGATCAACGACTTCAAGTATAGCCAGTTAGATCATCGTAGTAAAACGCACATTGTCATGTAGATTCCATTCATGATTGAAATCTGTGCCAAGAGCTGCTGCTGAATCTTGCTCGGCCTCTTGTAAAAATGCCCTCTCCTAAATCGCTGGTGCTCCTTTTTCATATAGGGACCTAGCCGCATATGGTGTGTCGATGCCTATTATTGGTGTTGCCAAGGCCATACATTGGATATCACTTCATCTCATCTCTATAAACACAAGATGTCGGAATCGGCCTTCGCAAACATAACTGCCAAAACATATATTATCTCGTTTTCAGAGTGTCTTGTCCTCTTCACGGGACTTTAATCTGCTTATTATGCCTTGGCTCTGCGTGTATCAAAAAATGATTCCGTTACAGAGCTAATAATATTAAGCTAAACAACAGCATAATTGCAAAGTCTGCTCTCATCTTCACATTGTTGCAATGTTTGTTTCAATCCTCGCCATTCCAGATTTCATTCTGCTTCTAAAGCTCATTGTTCGCAGGTGGACGAACCCACTTGATGAAGGAGATGCTGATCTCGCGACTCAGCACACTTCTGATCCCATTCTCTCAAGTAACGAGTGCGTGTGCTTTAAAAGGGGGGGGGGGGATCCTTATGGATCCCGGTTACTCTATCATGGTTTGAAAAGAGTAATCAGTTCAGTATTTAATTGACAAACTAATATATCGGCAGACATTGAAATAATGAAAGCAATCAAAGGGGCGACTTAGTGCTTCGTCTAACATGGTATAAAAAGACGCCAATAGGATAATGAGGGTATAAGTGGTAACTTTTCAATAACTGTCTGCCCGAACTCTGCTGATAAGCTATGACTTACTAAGCCACATGTGTCTACTACCATTACATTACTCGTAGGTGAGACTCCGTACCGTATCTTCTTGGATTTGAGCTAATCGATCATATAGTTTAAGTCTTTCGGAGCTTCTCACCTTTGCGATACAAGTGCGAATATTAATCTGCCTTTGCAAACGGGGATTTGAAGGAACAAACGAGCTTTTAAGGCACGTCAGCGAGTGATTCATGTATATATTGAAACATGACTGGCGCCTTTGGTTTGCTTACGTGCTGCAACTTTTGGAAGCTCTTAAGCGAGGTATACGCACGTTATCATACTCTTTTCAATGTTGATCTTGGGTATCTTTCTCCTCTATTGATATTCTATTGTACTTGATTCCTACCTGGTACCCGAGCGTGGTAGACTTAGAGTACCGATTCATCGATTATGCTCCATAAGTCTTGTCCAGCTTATATTTCTAAGACTCATCCTCTGGACGCTCTTTTAAATCCGAAATACCTCTAAGGACGCGCCTTAGTAATATAAGCCTATAAAACAGATAAACCGCTCTTTTTCCAATCTGAATTAATGCACCAATTTGCTTAGCTGTGAAATCTTTTTGGCTGCACCGACAGACATTTTCAGGTTTGAAAAGTGATAGTTGCCATGCCTGGCTATTCAAAATAAAAGCTTCGCACGCTATACCCAGTTTGGCTTTCAAATACCCAAAATTTCGGTTCGAACGAATTACCGAGTTAAAGAGACAAGTACGTTGCGTTATACCATGCTATATACTGCAATATTTTCTATGCCAGAAAGTTATTATACTCTTGAACGAGCGACACATAAGTTAAGAGAGGCTTGTTTGTTTATCTAAAGAAACTATGGATATAATCCAAGGTATCTAGAACTCCCTCCCATACTTTTTTTTGAGAAACTCAGACCAATCAAAACTATGAACTAAACCAAGGTATCAATTATACTGTGCTTTCTATAGAATATCGTAGCGCAATATTTAGATAACTCTTGTTATTTAAATGCTGAAAGTCAGTGACGTTAAGTCACCACGCATTTTCACCGCACATTCCAATAGAAGATGAATCCATGTCGCTTTCAGGGCTTTTCTACTCCTTTCAATAGTACGTTTTGGCTCTAAATAAATAACTTTCGTAAAGTACCAATATTCTTCAGGCTATCTACAATTGTACAAAGGATTATCCATTGATCGTGACGAATGATAATCTAATCTTGATTATGCATGACATGAAAGGTAATGACCATCCTAAGTATAGTGTCAAGAGGGCTGACTCATAACATCGAGTATCGCACGAAGCTCCAGCTGCGGCATGACCTGCAGAAGCCAATTGTGCTAGGGTACAAAAACGATACCTTGCTACAGGGTTGAGAATGAGAATTGCAACGTTCATCCTCAATTGTTTCTACATACGCGCCACTAGCAGATATACTGAATCTGAAAGATTACATGTACTTCCCATAAAGAGAAAGTCGAGTTTACAGTAGATGATGATCCTAAGCGTTATTTAGCTATTGTGGCCCGTTCTTTCTGTCGTTGCGTCGGTTGCCTAGCAACAACTTAGAAAGGGGTCCTGTCTCCCTCACTGTTGTTGTGCCTTGTTGTGAGGGAAAGAAAAAAACCACAGCAACGAGAAGAAGCCTGTTGCTGCTTTCTCTTGTCCAAATTATAAACCGTGTAGGGCTCTTATTCAGCTGTTGGCAGCAGATCATCTCGACACTTTCTCTTCAAATTTACGAGTTGATCGACTCCTCATTCTGCCGAAAATGCAGATGCTAACCAAGGTAGGTGATTTGTGGTTCACATTGAGAGCACGGGCTGAAACCAGATCGAATCAACTTAGCTTGGTTCGCGATGCCCGCGCTCATTGCAGATACATTATATTATACTTTAGTTTTTATGATGCTAACTTGCTTTACCAGTTTGAGTCGAAATCTTCGAGGGCTAAAGGCGTGGCCTTTCATCCTAAGAGGTAAAGTATCCACTTTGTCGAATATGCACCGATTAAAAAAACACTCTTGCTGACATACCATATAGGCCATGGATATTGGTTTCATTGCATTCATCCACTATACAGCTTTGGGATTATCGTATGGGGACATTAATTGACCGATTCGAAGAACATGATGGCCCTGTTAGAGGCGTCGACTTTCATCGATCTCAACCTCTTTTTGTTTCTGGTGGTGACGATTATAAGGTCAAAGTTTGGTCCCTTCAAACTAGGCGTTGTCTGTTTACTTTAACAGGACATCTCGATTACGTTCGCACAGTCTTTTTTCACAATGAATTGCCCTGGATCCTATCAGCTTCAGACGATCAAACTATTCGAATTTGGAATTGGCAAAACAGATCACAAATTGCTTGCTTAACAGGACATAATCATTATGTCATGTGCGCGCAATTTCATCCTCGTGATGACCTTATTGTGTCTGCATCTTTAGATCAAACTGTTCGTGTATGGGATATCTCTGGTCTCCGCAAAAAGCATTCTGCTCCAACAACCATGACTTTTGAAGACCAAATGGCTCGTGCAAATGCTGTACAAACCGATATGTTTGGAAACACTGATGCAATTGTCAAGTACGTTCTTGAAGGCCATGATAGAGCCGTCAATTGGGTTGCTTTCCATCCTACTCTCCCTCTCATTGTATCTGCTGGAGATGATCGTATGGTCAAGCTTTGGAAAATGAGTGAGACTAAAGCTTGGGAAGTTGATACATGTCGCGGTCATTTCAATAATGTCTCATGCTGTCTGTTTCACCCACATCAAGATTTGATCATTTCCGTTGGTGAAGATAAGACTATCCGTACCTGGGATCTCAATAAGCGTACCCCGGTCCAAAGTTTTCGACGAGAATCTGATCGCTTCTGGGTGATTGCTTCTCACCCAGAGATTAATCTCTTTGCAGCTGGTCATGATAGTGGAGTGATGGTATTCAAATTGGAACGTGAACGCCCTGCTAGCACAGTATATCAGAATATGCTATTCTATGTCAACAAAGAAAAGCAAGTCAAGTCATTTGATTTTCAGACTGGAGCTCATTCAATGCCTTTACTCAGCCTCAAAAAGTTTGGACATCCTTGGACACCCCCAAGATCGATTTCCTATAATCCTGCAGAGCGTTCTATTCTTGTCACTTCTTCAGCTGATAATGGCATTTATGAGCTTATCAGCCTACCTCGTGAGGCCGTTGGTGGTGAACCAGCTAATAGTAATCGAGGAACTGGTAATTCTGCTGTGTTTATTGCTAGAAACAGATTTGCTGTCTTCACTAAAGCTACTCAAACTATTGAGGTCAAGGATTTAAGTAATGTCACAACAAAGAGTATCAAGACTCCTACTACCGTCAATCATATATTTTACGGTGGTACTGGTTCCTTACTCTTATTCTGTCCTTCATCTGTTGTCTTGTTTGATATTCAACAAAAGAAGGTCATCTCAGAACTACTTATCAGTGGTGTAAAACATGCAGTTTGGTCAAATGACGGACATTATATTGCCCTTCTTAGTAAACATACTATCACAATTGCTACTAAAACTTTAGAATCGGTCGCTTCATTGCATGAAACGATTCGGCTCAAAAGTGCAGCTTGGGATGAGACCGGTGTACTCTTGTATTCAACTTTAAATCATATCAAGTATGCTTTACTTAATGGAGATAATGGCATTATCAAGACACTTCAATCTACGGTCTATCTAATTAAAGTCAAAAACTGGACTGTATATTGCTTAAATCGGGATGGAACTTGCTTGGAAATTACAATTGACCCAACCGAGTATCGATTCAAAAAGGCTCTAGTGAACAAAAACTATAGCGACGTCCTTCGTATCATCAAAAACTCGAGCTTAGTCGGTCAAAGTATCATTGCCTATGTGCGAAAGAAGGGGTATCCCGAGATTGCTCTACAACTTGTACAGGATCCTCAAACTCGATTCGATCTTGCAACTGAATGTGGCAATTTAGATGTTGCACTTGAACAAGCAAGGAAGATTGACAATGTGAAGGTTTGGAAAATTTTAGGCGAACAGGCTTTAGATCAAGGAAATCATGAAATCCTTGAGCTTGTTCTTCAAAAGTTGCAAGAATTTGACAAACTATCATTTCTTTATCTCGTTATCGGACAGGAATCCAAGCTTGAGCGCATGTCAAAAATTTCTGAGCATAGAGGCGATTTCTCAGCTCGATTCCAGAACTCTCTTTACTTGGGAGATGCGAATGGCCGCTGTGAGCTTCTTAAAGAAGCGAAATTGTATCCCCTTGCTTACGCTCTCGCCAAGTCCAACGGCTTAGATGATCAAATAACGTCTATATTAGAACTCTCTGGTCTCTCAGAGGAAGATTTTGTACTCCCGACTCTAGGCACCCCCTTGGAAACTCCCAAAGTCCAACTTGAAACATATAAGAGCAACTGGCCACTTCATGCACCTTCACAGTCTGTGTTTGAAAAAGCCTTACTTGGTCTTGAAAACTTGACATTGGAAGAAGAAGGAACCGATGAAGCTGTTCCTGATAAATCTCGACAATTTCAGAATCTGGAAGAAGCTGAAGAAGAGGATCTACTTGACGTTGACGAGACTACTGATGGATGGGATCTTGGTGATGATGCTGATTATGGTGTTGAATCTGAAGTCGTCGATAATGGGACAGTGGAAGAAACTGACAAAGATGGTGTGGCTATTAGTGAACTGGACTTGTGGGTCCGAAACTCTCCTCTCCCTGCCGATCATGCCGCAGCCGGCTCTTTTGATTCGGCTATGCAATTGCTAAATAGACAAATTGCAGTTGTTGCTTTTGCGCCATTAAAACCTCATTTCATTGACGTTTATCAAGCCTCTAAACTGTATCTCCACGCAACTGAGGGTCTACCATCACTCGTGGAATACGTTAGACGTTCTGGAGATACAACTGACACGCGCAAGATTCTTCCCGCAATACCTTATAATATCGCTAACCTCAAGGCTAATGAGCTAGAGGAGGCATTTAAGCTCGTTCGCGGTAAGCGCCTGGAAGAAGCAATCAATCTTTTCCGGAATATATTGTATTCAATTATCCTGTCAATCTGCTCAACTCAAACCGAAGTGGATGAGGCTCAAAAACTTATCGTTACTTGCCGAGAATATATTTTGGGTCTCTCCCTTGAAAGAGAACGTGATTCTTTACCTGATACGGAAGCAAAGCGAAAGCTTGAACTTGCTTCCTACTTTACAAAAGCGAAGTTGAAGCCAGCTCACATGGTCTTTGCCCTACAGATAGCAATGAAGCAAGCTACCAAGGTCAAGAATTTCTCATTGGCTTCTACATTCGCCTCTAGATTGTTGGAGCTGGTCCCCAAGAATACCCCACGAGCTGCAGATGCTCGTAAGGTGATCGCGGCTGCCGATGCGAATCCTCATGATGCTATCGAGATTGATTATGATCAATTTGCCGAGTTCGATATCTGTCCTGCCACTTTTACCCCCATCTACGGTGGTTCACCATATGAAGTTGACCCTCTTACTGGGGCAAAATACGTACCATCTGAAAAGGGCAAACTTTGCTCGATAACGAAGATTACACAAATAGGTGCTCCAGCATCTGGGTTACGGTTAAAAATATAAATCTAACAAAATATAACTTTGGGGTCGCCGCAGGTGGGGGGAGGAAGCATGACCTCTTCACTCAATGTCTCTTTTGGAATTAAACATAGTTTATAGTAAGCAGTGATAAAAATAGTACTGAGTTCTTTTGATTTTATCGTTTATTTGTCTGAACGTGCAAGAAAAGTCTATTTATACATAATTTGATCTATCGAGACAAAGTAAGTTGCAAGAGGAGTTTGCTTTTCCGGCGTTTTATCTGTAGACATCTGTAATTTCACGAAAAGCATATGTAGCAATTTGAGCGCAGAACACGATCTCAGCATCCTATATTCTACCTATAATTCTACAAATTAAAAAGCACATGAAGATTAGCTTGAAACATTACTGTCAACACTGGGAGCAGTAATATCTGCCTTCTCATTAATTGGAAAACGTCTCCATTGGTTATGTGCTAAATACTAGATATGACCTAATCTTCTAAGGATAATGTAGAAAATAGTTCGGTAGTTGTTTATTGTAGAGTTATTCGCCAATTGGGCGTAGCGGTTGTGTGTACCTTGATATAAATTAATGATTGATGATGTAGACTTACCAGAGCTGATCAGTTAGGATCACCATCAACAAGCACCTCAAGGAGACATTATTAGCTTGAAACCCATATTGTCGCGGGCTTAAAACACCAGAAGGACTATCGTAATGTGGATAAGATCCTTATTGGGGTTGTTTCTTGTTTGGATTTTTTCATTTCGACTTGTCCTTTCTCAGCCTAGTCAGATCAGTGTTGATCTGGAAGCCAAATGGACGGAGCCACCCTTTGCATTAGAAATTCTACAAGCTTTGTCCTCCAGTGGGAATCCTTATAACGCAAAGGATAACACTTTGAGTCAGGATACCTTTACCAGCGATTCGGATGTTGCGTTCTTCAATCTGTGGTCTGAGCTAGTACACCTGCTTCACTCTGGGGAAGTATCTATTGAAAGTGCCAAAGACGTCTATAGCTCTGTCAAGGAGAATTTTGAACCTGAGTGGAATGACTTGGTCGATTTTGATTTGCGCCTACACTCGTCTGCTCCATTAATCGAGGCCCATTTCGAGCATTATCAGGCCTGCTACTCCTCTCTATACAAAAACAACCAAAACTGCGCAAGTTGGGTCCTGGTGGATGGTAAACAGATATGCGATGCAAAGGATTTATTTTGGCTTCAATTCAATCCGAAATCTTCTCTTAGTGAGCAATCGAATCTGCTTGCATTCGACAAATTCCTAGCTGTGAATAATGACGTTCCTCCTGCTATCCTCTACGCAGACATAGCTGATCCTAATGTTGTTCAGTTTACTGAGATTCTCGAGGGATTTGCTAACGAAGGCAAGCTACGGTTTATTTTACGGTTCAAACCCTCTACGGGACAATCCCCGACTGCCCAACAGCCTCTTCACTTGGCCGGCTATGGAGTAGGCCTAAGACTTAAGAGGACTGATTATATTGTGATTGATGACCGAGCTCGTGATGTCAAGGAAACTGTTTCTTCCTTTCGAGATCCAACTGGTGAAGAATCCTCCAATGTATTTGACGCTGGCGTGGATGCCATAACCGCAGTTGACAAGGATGATCTATTCAATCTCGGAACTAAAGCTGCCTTTATTGTCAAGCAATCCAAAGATCCTTTGAATGCTCTTGAAAAACTGAATCAAGATTTCCCAAAGTATGCATCCAAACTAGCCGACATCCAACTCGACTCGGACTTTGACGCTTTAGAGGATACTACAAAGTTTGGTATACCCCCTGCATCAAGTGAAATCTTTTTAAATGGTGCGCTTGTTGATCCGGCACTTTCTGATGATGTATACGGTATATTCGATGCTCTAAAGCGCGAAATCAAATTTGTGCGCCAATTGGAAAAGGTTGGCCTAACCAAAGAACAAGCTCGAAATCTAATTATCGATGCATCTGAAGTCAAAACGCAGGGTTTGAAGTCTCTTCGCTTTGAGTATCTCGATGACAGGGAAAGCAACAAGGCAATTGTCTGGCTTAATGATTTGGAGAAAGATGCTCAATATAAGTCTTGGCCAAATGATATTTCTGACATATTGAATGGGGGTCATGGTCAACTAGTCCAATTGAGAAAGAAGATTACACAGATTGTGTTCCCTTTAAATCTCGCTTCGATATCTGAAGCCCACTTCTTATTAAGTCAACTCCAAGCTTCTGTGAATGAGAAAATCCCCATTGAGATTGGAGTCGTACCTATAATTGGAAATGAAGACAGTGAATCTTACAAGATCGCTCATGCCTTTTATGATCTTTATGATCGAGGTGGAATACGATCAGCACTAAGGTACCTCCAAGTTTCGATACGCAATCAGATGATGACTCGCTCTCAAGTTCCGCGTATCCAATATGACCCACAAGTTTATGATGAAGTCCTCAAGGAAGCCATCAAGCAACGAAACGTTTCTCCTGAACTTGCTCTACAACATGTCAAAGCTGCTAAAGCCTGGTCGAAACGACTGGGAGTCTTGAGTGACGATACTATATTCTTCGTCAACGGAAGAATAGCCGACAAGAGCTCTGGGTGGATCATGTCTGCAGCAAAGCTATTCTTTGAAGATGTCGATTATCTAAGATCATTATTAGAGACTGGAGAGGTTTCACAGGATACGAATATACCCCGATTATGGTCTAAAATTGCATTTTCTGAGAGGAACGAGTTACTACTACCTCCATCGGACGATCAGTATCAATTCATTGATCTAATTGAACTCTCAGAGAAATTCCCTTGGTTAACAAATGCTCCTCGTGTTAGCAATTCCAAATCATCTCAGATCAAGATATCCACGATTCTACTCGCTGACTTTGATTCACAGAAAGGAATTGATCTTTTCCGCAATGTTCTTGCCGCTTTGAGTAAGTATCGGGATTCAGCGGAGGTTATATTTATCCATAAGCCGAGATCAGGCACCTATTCGGAACGTCCAAACTTGTCTCTGGCTATCTATCAGCTCCACAAGGAAGGTCTCCTTGAGAATCTGTCGATTGAGAGTTTGAGTTCATTGCTTGGTTCTATAAATCACGAAACAGCTGTGCAGGATTGGTTCCATGTAGAAGGTCTCGAGAATGCTGGAATTGGAGGAGCCGCCTTAGAGAAAGGTATTATGCTTGCTGACTACACTATCGCCGCAAAGTTCTGGAACAATGCAACAGAACTCGTCAACTGTATTTCGGCCGGACTCCCAGAGAATATAATTATCACAAATGGACGGGTACGAGACTCTCTTGTGTGTGCTTTACTATCTTTCCCGATTGCTAACGATACTTTTACGAATTATCTTTAGGTTGTCCATGTGCCAGTGGACGCAGATATAGCGGACTCAGATTTTGTTCTGTCATTTATCGAGCTTGAGGCGGACATGAGGACTAATCCATTCTACGCCATCTTTGAGTCGCAAAAAGATTTGGATTCCATTATCAAAAAAGATCCACGATCAATTCCAAAAATCAGTTCGCTATTGTCATACAGCCAATTCTTGACTGATGCAGAGAGCAGCTTTTTGTCTCGTGCTCAGATGAGGTCGGCCGCAGTGTATAACCTTACAACTTCCAAGTTAAGCTTTTCTGTTAATGAGGAGCCTCTTGATGCTGAAGTGCATGTTCTTGCCATTATTAACCCTGTCAGCGAGAATGCTCAAAAATATATTCCCATCCTCAAGGTAAGTACGATGATTTACTACAGTTATTTTTACGATTTATGATTCTGACCCTGAATTTGACTTAGGCGCTCTCGGAAATATCAAACGTTTACATCACCGTCTATCTAAACCCCCCAACCGAGCTGTCGGAGATGCCAATAACCCGTTTTTACCGCAGCACATTTCCCTCTAAGATTATTTTTAACGATGATGGCTCTCTCGAAAGTCCCGAGGTAAATTTCGCTGGCATTCCGGAAGATACACTATTCAGTTTAGAAATGGATGTCCCAAGGGCATGGGTAGTATTTCCCTTCAAAAGTAATTATGACCTTGATAATATACTCCTGGAACCGGGACAAGGTGGCATTGATGCTACCTATAGATTGGAAGGCATTTTAATCGAAGGCCATGCAACTGAGAAAGTAAAAGGTAGCTTGTTAGCTCCAAGAGGATTGGAGTTACAGTTGGTATCTGAAGGGCAGGCAATCAGTGACACCGTCGTCATGGCCAATTTAGGATATTTTCAGTTCATCTCATCTCCAGGTGTCTGGAAGCTTGATTTGAAGCCGGGCGCTCTAAATGACAACTATGACTTAACGACTGCCGGTATTTTTGGATTAGACAATCCGGTTGATACAAATACTACATCTGTTGTTCTATCTAGTTTCCGGGGATCCACCATATTTCCCCGGGTTATAGACAAGAGTAGAGCAAAGAACAGTCTGTTTTCGCATTTAACAGAAACAATTAAGTACACATCTGATAACTTCAAGAGAAAGATACCTTGGATAAGTAGTCTTACAGAAAAATCAGGAAAAAAACAAGCAGATATCAATATTTTCTCGGTTGCAAGTGGTCATCTTTATGAGCGGTTCCTTGGAATTATGACAGAGAGTGTCATGAAGCATACCAATCATACTGTCAAGTTTTGGTTCATAGAGAACTTTCTTTCGCCATCTTTCAAAGAGTTTTTGCCAACGTTGGCTGAGAACTTAGGGTTCGACTACGAATTAGTCACATATCATTGGCCCTGGTGGTTAAGAGGTCAGAAGGAAAAGCAAAGAGAGATTTGGGGATATAAGATTCTTTTCTTGGATGTGCTATTTCCTCTTGATTTGAAAAAGGTAATATTTGTGGACGCTGATCAGATTGTCCGCACTGATATGAAGGAACTAGTTGAACTTGATCTGCATGGCGCACCATATGGCTTCACTCCAATGTGTGACTCTCGAGAGGAGATGGAAGGTTTTAGATTCTGGAAGCAGGGATACTGGAAGAATTATTTGAAAGGAAAACCGTATCATATCAGCGCTCTCTATGTTGTTGACTTGATAAAATTCCGGCAATTGGCTGCCGGAGACAGGCTGCGCGAGCAATATCAGCAGTTATCGCGAGATCCTAATTCACTATCCAATTTGGATCAGGATCTCCCTAATAATATGCAATTCCAGATTCCCATTTATTCCCTGCCTCAAGAATGGCTATGGTGTGAGACTTGGTGTTCAGATGAATCACTCAAGACCGCTAAAACTATTGATCTTTGTAATAATCCTCTCACTAAAGAGCCAAAACTTGATCGTGCCCGTAGGCAAGTACCTGAATGGACAAGCTACGATGATGATGTCAGTGAGATTTTTCGCAGGTCGAAGCATGATTCAAGTCAAAAGGAAGAGGATAAAGCTACCATTGAAGTTGGAAATGGAGATTCCAAAGGTCCAAAAGGCAAACAAGACAGTACTACCCCTGACAGAGATGAGCTCTAAATAAGCTTTTTGAGCTTACTCGAAAAATAGAAGACACGAAACTGGGAGATGTTTTTATTAAAAAAGAAATTTAACTTATTATCAAATAAAAGTATTAGCTATCTATTATAATTTCTTAGTCTCATATATATATATAATATAGACAGCTGTTAGATTCTTTAGTCTTGTTCTCGTCTAATTGTCCTACCCTTGACGTCAATCACCCTGCCGTATCCGGAAGAAGATCCTCCAGCGTCTTGCAAGTCACTACTATCCAAAATGATGGGATTTTGCGAAAGAGGGTAGAAACCACTGCTTGGCTGTACTTCAATCTGTATACTCTGATCATTTGGACTCGTGTCTCCAAAATTGCGAACGACAACATTTACTGTTGCAATACGGCGTTCGTTTCTGCCGCTTAATAATCCCAACTTGAATACAGTTAGTGAATCATTTAACCCAAAATTTGAATATTTGTACTGCTGTTCTAGATCTTCAATTGGGGTAACTCGTAGGTTGGAAATGGTCTCAGCGCTTGAATCGATCCGAAGGGCACCTGCAAGATTATGCTGATTTTGAGCAACAGCCAACTGTACTTGGCGAAGAGCAAGACTGCCAATTTGCTCTTGCTCAGTCAATGCTTCTCCTTTTGGCTGAAAGGCCAGATGATCATTGAGCATTCTTTCCCACCGCTTGGAGAACATGGCTACATTTCGGGCTTGTATTCGACGGCCAAAGAACATACCAGCAAAGAGAAGTGGAGGAATCATAATAATAAGAAAAGGGGCAGTTAGGAAAAAGATGAGTGACAAAACCCCAAAAAGCGCGCCTGTCGCCTTGACCTGCATAGGCAGAATTCTCCATAGGGCACCGAATGGAGTTATTCCACGTCTCTTGTCGAACTTATTGGGCTTCCAAGAGGAGCTTGAAAACGGCCTTCTACTACCGAACGATCGACTATGGGTGTCTTTTATGAATGCCTCAGAAGTCCATGACTTACTGGTGCCTTGGGCAAGTAACAGTTGATAAGTAGTTGGAACATAACCCGTAGAATGTAGACCACGAAATAAAGCCACTTTAAAAGGCAACGCCCCTCTCAAGAAAAGCCTCCGCTCCAAACCCCCACTGAATAATCGAGAAACTATACAGCCACTTATCAATCGACGTGAAGCTGGCGTCATGACGATGTTAAATCGGCCTTTTACCAGCATAAAACATGCGAAGGTTCCGTGTCCCAACTAAGCCGCAGACGTCTAAAACATCAGCAAGGCAAGGAACCAAGTGGGAGATTAGCTCCACTTGACTCTTGTCAACTTCAATATAAAAGTCAAGGCTGCAACGTTGAATCGAGCCCAGCATTGATGGCGGCGGCATCTGGACTGCGGACTCGGTTAGCAGAGACAGCTCTGTCGATACTGGAATATAAGGACTACCCACGATGGTTTTCTGATTTATCTTCAAGATACGGGAACGTCGATCCACCGCTCCAGGATGTACTGTCCTTTATTAAGCACTTTGGCGTTTCACAAGAAACATTATATCGGGTAAGGTCAAAAGGAACACTTTTGTTTCAATACTTGGTGAAGTGCTAATGATCTGTCATAGGTGCTAAATGTCTTCAACACGTCTATGGACGCAGTTGAGAAAGAAGAGTTTTTTGCTTTACTACGTCTCTCAAGCCATGCTCTCGCTGGACGGAGTCCTTCTCGAAACCTTGTCTACGTCAGTAGTAAGTAAATGAGTTTCAAGCATGTTGTAGAGTCCTGCGATTAACAAATTCTTCAAAGGTGCTGTTCTCCGTCCCAAATCTATCCTATCCAAGAAGGACCGTCCAAAACGAGCAAGAAAAAGTCCTCGCTTTGTTGGTGACGAGGACGCAAATGTACAAATGACCGGACTGGAAGCGGATCCTTTTGAAGAGGCCGTGGCCTCTCTAGGCGATGTGGAAAACCAAGCAACTGCACAAGCTCCCGAACCTGCTGCGGCCCAAGCGAAATTATCTCACTTGGACGTGGATCAGTTTACGAAAATGCTCATGACAGGTACAATTCCTGAGGAATTAAAGGTCTCGTTATCACCCTCGGAAATTCAAACTGCTATACACAAATCCCAACCACCAAAAATCTCATTTGGGCTCTCCAGTGAAGGGAGCAACAATGACGAGAATACTGTCGGACGGATGGGGACTGCGCCGCCTCTGAATCTTAAGTTTGGTATCAATAGAGAGGGAGAAGGGGAGGGTGAAAATACCGAGTTTGAGAATACATTCCCGTCCCTGGAACATATTGACGAGTTTGCAAAGAAGCTTAAGACTGACACGACTTTATTCACCCCTAAGAAAACATCTTTTCCCGGTCTAGAGTCGGAGGGAGCATCATTTCAAGAAATCGTTGATCAGAATGGCCAAAATGGAAAGACTGCCACATCAGAGCAGCACCCTGAGCGTCGTGTGTCGTTTGATAAGGAGGCAGAAAATGCTGCTTCCAACATGCAGACATCCGCGATACGGCATTCCATTTCACATGAACGGCTACCCCCAGCGCTCGCCCACGGGCCTCCTGAGACGTCCTTCAGTGTAGAAACAGATAGATATGGTCCATTGAGAGCGGCCTCCTCTACGATATCATCTAATAGCAGCTCCCCACAACTTCAGCCCGCGCCTCCTCGGCCTCGGAGGTCTCGAAAAGTCAGTGATGCAAGCATAACTACGAGCATTGATGGCAGAGATAATACACCCTTATCGACTTTTCCTAGTGTTCAAGCGTCATCTCCTACTGGGATAGGTTCTCCACGCTCTGGATCTGGGACTCCACCACCACCACCTCCTCCTCCCCCACCTCATCGAAAACGTGGGACTTCATTGTCATCGGTGTTGACTCAATCGGATTCTCGAACATCTTCTCCTCTTGTCTCACCTTTATACAAGCCATCGACATCACCCTCGTCACCCATAGACTCTGCCACTGGACCACCACCGCCACCTTCACCACCATATAATAGCCGACCTGCTCCTCCGGTCTCGCGTAAGTCTAGGAGTGCGAGGCAATCACCCCAGTTACCATCGGTGACTAACGGTCAAGGTCCAGTAAATGGGAATGACGATGCATCAGATGCGAATGGGACTCAAGATTTGCTGGCAGATCTAGCATCTTTGCAGAAACAGATTGACGAAATGAGAAATCGAGTTTAATGCAGAGAATTTTCTTTTTAATAACTACATTCTGATCTTTCCACTGATAGAAAATCTTCCATTTGTATCTGCTCCTTATTTCTTTTTTTTTGTTTTTTGTTTTTTGTTTTTCTTTCTTCATCTTTACACATTAGCGAGCTATGCTGTAAAAGGGGTCGGGCTTTTTGGGGGGGAGTGTACAATAGAATTCACAAGGTCTAGGATACAAAATTTTCTTTATTTTCCTCTCTCAACTTCCATTAAAGACAAAAAAGAAATATGGATAACAGGATGTCGTCGTAAAAAGCACTGATGATATTATTGCTTGGATTTAACTTTTTTGTTTTTGCTGTTCTTAACATTTTCCTTTTTCGTACTGCTAGTCCCTTTCCGTTTGGCAGGGGATTCCATATCTTTTGGTTTAACTTTGAAGAAACCTTCTAGTCTACCTTGGGGTTTAACTGCCAATGCTTTGGAGAGACGTTCTGCAGCTGAGCGCACACGATCTTCACTGAATCCCTTTTCCTTGACAAGAAATTCAATGAGACCCTCCACGTTCGGTTGATCCCATTTGAAATCTATATTACTTGCATCTGCGATTGATGGTTTTAAGAAAAGTTCTCTGGCGTCTTTATAGGCCCAGGTATCTGGAATCTTGATTTTGCCGTCCGGATTCTCCTGGAAATGTTTAACTACACCATCCAGGTCATGATATGTCTTGATAAGCTTGAGAGCACTAACAGGGCCAATACCCCGGATAGGTTCAACGTAGTCGCATCCTAAAAGAATACAGAGATCGACGAATCGGGGCATATCCATTTCTAGTCCCTCTAGCGTCTTTTCAAGATTATACTCAGTGATGGGTAACTTTCGCTGTTCCGAAAAGGTCAAGTGTCTTAGTAAAACAGGAGCCGCAAAGCATAAAGTATCCATATCCTCAGAAGCAGCAGCATAGACTTTACCGGATCGAGCTAGCTCCGCACATTGTGCCTCAGCCTCACATGGTGCGACAAGGAGGGGGATACCCATAAGTTCGAGTAGCTTCTTAGCCTCATCATTTTGTTCTCGCGTCACTCGAACTGTCCGCCGCTCAAATCTCTCCCATTCATCCATCTTTCCAGCTTCCTTAGCCTCTGCAGCTGATTTCAGCGCATCCGCTTTCCTTTCCCCGCGTTTAGCTAGCTCTCCACTTTTAAGTTTTGGAGGTTTCCCATCAAATATATATAATGGTTTTATTCCATTATCCACCATTCGAATAGTCCTGTTAAACAGACCTACCAAGTGACTAGAATACGAGATCAGTCTCAGTGCAATAATATTTCAAAAGTAAAAATTAGACAAACATACCTCGTAGTCTCGCCAGAATCACTCGTTAGCTGCTGTCCACCTTGTCGTACAGCGATAAGGAATTGATATAAAGACATGGAACTGAACCTCTGTCAGCTCAATCTAAATTTCATGAGGCCCTTATGACCTTCTGTCAACTTACGCATCCTAAAAACGTGTCAGACAAGCAGTCATGCTAAGATCCAAAATTATGTGCGCCTTCGACTTACAATAGCTACTTTCCTGCCAAAGAATTGTTTAATCTCTCCCTTGACGATGGCACCGGGAGCATTATCGGCAATAATTTGGTTTAGACCTGCAAAACTCCAATCAACATCATGTGTCTGTCGGGGTTTTATTCAAGCTATTCCCCACTATACCTTTAATCCCCATTTTTCAGTTCAGAACTATTGGGTTCTTTGCCGATAGAATATGTTCTTGGTGATGCTGTATTTTCGTTCACGTCCGGGCGCGTAATAATTAATTAAATCAATGTAAACCTAATTTCCCAAGCTCATCGCATCCACCTTATTATGACGACGCGTTCATGGGCCTCGCGTCAAAACCTTCTACACAATACCAACTGACTACTGCAATACAATATTTACACCAGCGCTTTACTAGACAAATCATGTAATTCCTATTTTCTACATAAGGTTCCGTAAATATAATCCCTCCAAGCAATATAAGTAGAATATGCCAGAGCACCCTTTTACATACAAGGCACGACGAATCAGGAAAAAAAAAATTAACAACCTGTATCCAAACAAATTTGAATAGGTCAAAAAAAGGAGGGCAAGACATAAAACCACAAAAGCCAACTTATAACTTTTCATCTCTGAGAAGGAGTGAAAAAGAGAAATGTAGAAAAAATCAGAAAGATCTGATAGGATAAATCCTAACAAAAAAAGATTGGAATTGAACGCACAACGCAAAGGAACAGCAAAGAAAATTAATGAAAGTTCTAGAGGACGCAAAAAAGAATAACTCCATAAGACTGCCAGCCAATATTGAAGAAACCAAAACAAGAAGAGAAGGTGAATGCCAAAATGTCCCAAAAAGAAAGAGATTTTAAGAATACAAGAGGTGAAAGAATGAGTTGTGTAAACATACCCTTATCCTTTTTAAAAAAAAATTTTTTTACTCGTTCGCGAGGTAGTTTCTAACGCGCCCACTAGGCGTTGTGGCGCAGCTTTTTAGCAGCCATACCTTTTCCAAGCATACCTTGCTCTGAGGGCCTTTTATGACTTGAAGGTGTATTGGCCTGCCCAGACATCGTCCCAGGTAGTGACATACCATCATCTATTACAGAGGGAAAAAAGTCGAAATTAGAATATGACATGTCGTTGGGAGTATTTCCTGGAACCGAGCCTGAATTCACTTGATCAAAATCCGGGGGAGGCGGGGGACCAGCCACAGCCGACGGCCCATTATCCGGCATGACAGTTGCTTTATTATCGCTGTGATGCTCCTCAATACGAGGATGAGCACTAATAGTAGGTGGAGCCATGGATAGCTCTCGCATCGTCTTGAGATGGATAAGGTGCTTTTCCAATATTCCTTGAAGGCCGTCCTTAGTAAATGGCTTAGGGAGAATATCATTCATTCCATGCGTAAAGTAAGTCATTACATCACTACTTTGTACGTTGCTAGTCATTGAGATAATTGGCGTCAGTGAATCGAATTGCCGAATCAGTGATGTTGCACTAACACCATCCAAGTTAGGCATCACAATGTCCATGAGAACCAGATCATACTTTGAAAAATTCATCTTATTAACAGCTGATAAACCATCGACTGCCAAATCAATCTCGCATCCGAAAATTTGCAGAAACTTGTGACTCAGCCGCCGACTGATAGCATCATCTTCAACGAGCAATACTTTAGGTGGAACAGCCCAATGAGGAACAATTGCACGTCGATGGACTCTCACTGATTCACCTCGTGGTCTGGAATTACTACTGCTAGCACCTGCACTATCGTTCATTCTTCCATTCGAAGCCTTGTGTGCATCTGCTTGCATATTGTGACTTTGATTATCTGCATTTTCCATTTTGGGAGTCAATTGACCCAAAGTAAAGACACATAGATCTCCTTCAGGTAGTATACCCGCTTGAGATATTGAGACCGGAATAGTATTAACCTGCGGTGGGAGTCCTTCTTGTCGATTTTCTGTTTGTTGTTGCTGTTGCTGTTGCAAATCGTTCGCTGCTCTCGGCGAATCATGCATATTTGAGGTTCCATAATTCACGAGTGACAATAATGTTTGTGGATTCGGAACCGAAGACATTCCAGCCGATTGATTGCTCATTGTCTCTGCACTCAAGCCATTTCCATTAGCAGAACCTGATGGTAATTCAGAAGAGGTAGACATCTGAGACATAGAGGCGCGAGAAGAAAGCCCAGGGTGTTGCTGCGAATGTTGTTGTTCCGAAAGGTTGATGGGTCGATTCGTTCTGTCATTAATTTGTTGAGAAGGAATTGGGTGGGTCACTGAGATTTGCTGAGGTGAGCAAGACGACCCAGAACTGAGAGAAGCATCTGATAACGTTTTACGTTGCCTCGAATTACTCTTTGAATTACCAATCGTATTACCCATCTTGCCCTGAAGGTCAGAACCAGTTCCAGCGTTACTCCCGTAAAGACCTCCACTCTCATTGTTGCCCAATTGAGTCATAAGTTCTAAACTAAGTCGAGTAATATCGTGATATGTTGCAACCAAATGCCGTGCGGTGTCACCTTTAATGAGAGGCTCTCTATTGTCGTAGCCATTCATTTCATGTGAGCGGTCTCTGTATTCTGGTTCACTAGTAAGACAGCCAATCATCGTTCGTAAAAGTTCATCGCGCATCTCGTTTGACTGTTGTAGAGTAGAAATCATATTCAGACTGCTGGCATGATCTGTTTTTGCTTGCTCGCAATTCTTCACTAGGGAAGTCTGATTCTGCTTAAGCCTTTCGATTTCCTTTTCGAGTTTCGCAATATATGCTGCATCATCCGAATTAGATATTCTCTTGGGAACAGGCGCTTTTCTCTGCAATAAAGATATTTGTAAGCCAAAAACAGAAACAAAGATAGTCAATTATAAATCGGCTCATCCTACCTTGATATTTTCTAGGAGCTGTTGATTATGTAACTTGAAGTCAGGATGTTTAAATTCCCAGGCCTAAATGATTGGTTAGCCAGAATGCAAAGTAAGAAGCAGAAAGCTATGCTACAGTAAGAACTCACCCCTTCACCGTAAGGGTTCTGACCGCCGTCGTCAGTCGCTCTCACTTTATGGAAATCGTATCTAAAAAGGAGAAAAAAATTGTAATGGTAAGTACGGATGCTGCCATCGGGAAACGAAAGAACATTAGACTTACTTGTTCAATTGCCGGACAAAACTAGCAAAATTCCCATGCTTGAAATGCTTGGGTAGGATAGATTTGGTGAATTCATTCGACTAAAAGGTCTAGTCAGTCATTAAATTTCTAGAGTATAACAAATATTCAATCCTCCTCACCTCAATAACAACAAAACTATCACCAGATTCCGTCCATCGAACAATGTCCCTATGACTCTGATCCTCTAGCATACTGTTTACGGTTGTTAATTCTAATATGTTGGATGACTTGACAGTAGAAAATTTCGTACCTAAAGAGCTTTTTTACCTGCATTAAACGTGTTAATATAATCATCAATATAAAGCCTGAAATACAAGTAATAAGGACGTACAAAGTCACTGGAAGAACCCCCACCCCCAGAGTTTGAGGTACCGTGGCCATTCGAGCTGCCGCGCTCACTTTGCCCACCATCCTTCGGCAGGTTTGCCATCCTAAAGACAATCTGGACTTAGGCAATAAGCGGGTCTCCGCGTTGCTCTCTCCTTCCGTTGTATTGACCAAAGGAAACAGTACAATGGAATTGCCTTTTACAAGGAGCGTTCTAAGCTAATAGGCCCTTTTGAGTTGTGGTCTTCTTTGTTGAATGGGTTTTCAATTTCTCGGGTTTGGCGCGAGCACGTTGTAACGTTTCGATTGTTATGGCATAACTATCACAACGATACGGGTTTTCCTAGTCGCCCTTGGCAACTTATCGCCCCAGCGACGCGACAATGCAATGTAAATAGAAGCTCATTAAATTGATCTCATTTATAAGCGCGTATAAGTAAGTATTATAATAGGTGGAGATCAACTATTTCCCAGACCTTATTCTTATACGAGAAGCGAAGAGGGCGTTTGGAATGTCTGCTTCAGAGACGGATAGTCATCTACAGGAAAATAAAGACAGGCGCGTCACTGTAAAGCCTGGCCTGAAAGTTCACAGTATAAAGAATCTTAGAGACAATGCTCTCAATGTTCTGGCTCGTCCTTTTAAGATACCCACCAAAACTGGCCGGCAATTGCCAGAGCGAAAGCGACGGAGAGTAGATTACTCTGGGATGGATATGACTGACATAAGCAACAAAGACGGAGAATCATTCGGGGATGCTGCCAATATTTCTCGGCCCCAGTTTCCTGTTTACACCCCTTCCGCGGATGCCTCGACCATGTTGCGGAGTAAATTCAGATCACCTCTGGCGAAGAAGCCTGATAATATACCCGGTCGTCTACCTCCATCGCTTGGAATGCGCCGTAAAGTACCCTTTGTTCCAAGGCCTCTACATGATCCTACAGGAGAATTTGCAATTGTTCTTTATGATCCCACAATTGATAACCACCTTTCTGATCCCAATGATGATCAACTGCAAAGCTCTGATGAGCAAAATACCGTAACTAATGAGAATCCTCCTGATCAGCAGTCTCTCACGGTTGAGCCACCCAAACCCAAGGTGCATAGAAGCCTGGCTGAAATTTTGGGAATAGTGACAGAGCAGCCAAAAGGACGTCCAAAAGTACCTGTCGTTATTGATCCTCGTTTAGCGAAGACGCTGCGACCTCATCAAGTGGAAGGTGTGAAGTTTCTATATCGGTGTACAACAGGGATGGTTGATAGCAAGGCCAGTGGCTGTATAATGGCAGATGAAATGGGCCTAGGAAAGACACTCCAATGTATCGCTCTTATGTGGACCTTATTAAGGCAATCACCGGAAGCAGGACGTAGCACTATAGTTAAGTGTGTAATTGCTTGCCCGGCAAGTCTTGTCCGAAACTGGGCAAACGAATTGGTCAAGTGGTTGGGCAAAGATACGTTAACACCCTTTGCAGTCGACGGCAAAGGAGGTCGGGGAGAAACAACGGTCGCAATCAAACAGTGGGCGGTCGCATGTGGCCGTGCAATTGTGAGACCTGTTCTTATTATTTCCTATGAAACGTTGCGCTCTTACGTGACGGATTTGAAACACGCAGAGATCGGCTTGCTCCTCTGTGA
The DNA here is from genome assembly GCA_030574475.1 of Trigonopsis californica. Lineage (NCBI taxonomy): Eukaryota > Fungi > Ascomycota > Trigonopsidomycetes > Trigonopsidales > Trigonopsidaceae > Trigonopsis > Trigonopsis californica. Next base: position 45,207 of record JAJMFC010000070.1, read on the forward strand.
TGAAGGTCATAGGCTCAAAAATGGCGAGTCTCTGACGTTTACTGCCTTAAATTCTCTAAATGTCCAAAGAAGAGTGATTCTGTCAGGGACTCCAATACAGAACGATCTTTCTGAGTATTTCTCACTTTTGAACTTTGCGAATCCTGGCTATCTGGGGACCAGAGCAGATTTTAGAAGAAACTATGAAATTGCAATCTTAAGAGGACGGGATGCAGATGGAACTGAAAAAGACAGAGAACTGAGTGACACCAAATTAAAGGAGTTGAACACGTTGGTAAACAAGTTTATCATTCGGCGCACAAATGATATCTTGTCAAAATATCTTCCTGTCAAGTATGAGCATGTTGTCTTCTGTAACATGTCGCCATTCCAAGAGCAGCTCTACAAGCATTTCCTTACGTCTCCAGAGATTAAAAAACTACTAAGAGGGGTTGGCTCTCAACCTTTAAAGGCCATTGGGCTGCTGAAAAAATTATGCAATCACCCTTCATTGCTGAACTTGCCAGATGATCTTGAAGGGTGTGAAAGTCTTCTACCTGAAGATTTCGAACAACAATCGGGGTCGACTTCGCGTGGTGGGCGAGGAGGTCGTGAAGTTAAAACATGGTACTCTGGAAAAATGATGGTCTTAGATAGAATGTTGGCACGGATCCGTCAAAATACTGATGACAAAATTGTTCTTATCAGTAATTATACTCAGACTCTAGATCTATTTGAACAGCTGTGCAGAAATCGGCGATATGGAAGTCTGAGATTAGATGGTTCAATGAATGTGAATAAGCGACAACGCCTCGTGGACAGGTTTAACGATCCTGAAGGTAGCGAATTTATATTTCTGCTGAGTAGTAAAGCAGGTGGATGTGGAATCAACTTAATTGGTGCTAATCGGCTTATACTATTCGATCCAGACTGGAATCCGGCAGCAGATCAGCAAGCCCTAGCTCGTGTTTGGCGTGATGGCCAAAAGAAAGACTGCTTTGTCTATCGATTGTTTGCTACAGGATCGATTGAAGAGAAGATCTTTCAAAGGCAATCAATGAAGCAATCACTGTCATCGTGCGTAGTTGATGAAGCACAGGATGTCGAGCGTCATTTTTCGCTAGATAACTTGAGACAACTGTTTGAATTCAAACCAGAGACTCTGAGTGACACCCATGACACGTTCAAGTGCAAGAGATGTGATGGGAAAAGTGGTAAACAATTATTAAAGTCACCAGCACTGTTATATGGAGATACCAGTACTTGGAATCACTATACAAACGAGTATCTCTCGTTAGTTAACGATGATCTTTTAAAGCAGGAGGAGAAACTAGATGAGGTATCTTATGTTTTTGAATACATTTCACACTGAAGAAAAAAAAAAAAAAAAAAAAAAAAAAAAAATTTGAGTGACTGTATAGATATCTTGGTATATAAATTATTTATTAGAATGGACTGAAGCTTTTGAGTTACCTTTTGTTTTTGGATGGCTTTTCGTAGAATGTATGTGGGAGAAGGATATAACTTCATTGTCGTGATACAAGACCATCCACAATATTCCTTAAATTTGTACATAACTAAAGCATCTAGTGTCTAGTGGATATGCTATTCGGCAAATTTAGCTATGCCTACCCCGTTAACTGACTTCATAGTAAGTATATACACAAATATTTAAGAGCATTTACAATCATTTTCTTTTCTTTCTAACATTGGCAGGCTGGTTATATATCTGGAGTTATTGGAATAATTGTTGGAAATCCTCTAGATATTATTAAAGTACGAATACAATTCCATGGTGATAAGGGGCACATAATCCGGCCAATTGGGCCTATAGAGGGCATCATTCCTGCTACTACTTCTACTACTGCTGCTACTGCTTCTACCACTGCCACTGGCCCAAGTCAAAATCCAATCATAAAAAATTCTAAAAATTCTTCCCTCGAAAAGGTGCTGGCGCTTGGTCGAGGGACTGCGGCACCTATTGCGGGATATGGAGCACTGAATGCTCTATTATTTGCATCATATTCCAAGGCTAGATCATATCTTGAGACTGAATGTCCACATTTTCTAGGTGGTAATGGAAGTGCGAGAATTTTTATTGCTGGTTGTATTGGATCAATATCTACATTTATCGTGTCAACTCCAGTTGAACTCGTAAAGTGTCGTACTCAACTAGCTGATCAGGGTTCATCATGGCAAACAATTAAGAGTATTATCTTTAAGCCTGGAGGTAAAGGCGTACTTGATCTCTACAAAGGCGGGACAATAACTTTTGCCCGTGATGCATTTGGATATGGAGTTTATTTCTGGTCTTATGCCATATCTAAGCGATATTTACTCGGTCAAGAAGACTCACATAATACTTCAAATTCGGGTATGTCGTCATTTAAACTAGCTTTAAATATATTGCTGGCGGGAGGTATTGCTGGGTCCCTTTCGTGGATTTCCATTTTCCCTCTTGATGTGATTAAGACCCGTTATCAGTGCCAACATGAGGCTGTACTATCAGGTACTTCACATGAGCCGCTTCTAAGTAATAGCCAGGCAGTAAATAATAATAATAATACCCATTCTGCTTCCAATACCTCTGTGTATTCTAGTTCGTGGGATTGTGCAAAAAAAACCTATAGACAAGGAGGTCCAGCCGCCTTCTTTCAAGGAATTGTACCCACAATTATTAGAGCATTTATTGTTAATGCTGTACAATTTGCTACTTACGAATTATGTGTTGCATTTATAGAAGATAAGAATTAGAACGAATCCCTTTTTTGTACTTGTATTTGTATATAATAAAAAAAATAAATGCATCGATACAATTCAAACACAATGTTATGGGGTTGGCTACCCTAGTCCTGCTAAAGTAGCTGTTATATATGGCACATTTGAGAAAAGAAAGAACAAACAAAAAGAAAATAAGACCCGCATCAGATTTCCCCCTTAACCGTAATAAAACATTTCGGAGAGAACGACGAAAATAAAATAAAATAAAATAAAATAAAATAAAATAGAAAACGGCTAGACCCCTTTGTCTCTTGTTATTGGACAAAAGGATGAAGAATGATATGCGCCGGACACCTTGATTTTGATTCCGATAATGTCAATCGACTTCATATTGACGATGCATGAAAACGTAAAACAAAAAAAAAAGAAAAAAAAAAAAAATAGAGAAAAAATTTACACGTTTCCAGACGCTATTTTGCGTTTGTTGACTCCAAACCTAAATCCTGAAAATGCTGATTCTCGCAAGTCTGATCGACTAATGCGTCTCAACTGAGATGTTGATTTTGAAGGAACAAGAGATAGAGCTCCATTAACAAGGTTAGTACTTGAAGTACGTCCACCGTTAGAAGATGAATTACTTGTTCCGCTTGATATGCCCACATTTGGTGCTTCCTTCCGTCGCACATTCATGTTTGGACGACTTGAAGATTTCCTCACCTGATGATCTGAGGGATGGCGATGATGATGATGATGGTTGCTGGAATCCGTAGATTCACTGGGATAATCCGGAGTAGCAAAATTTGATAGTGCAATAGGTTGCCCAGACTGAGTAATGGCTACAGGGGTATTTTTAGATGATTTCGATGGATTACCCGTTGGCACAAGTTCGAAACTATTAGAAGCATGCGGAGTCCTCGGAGATTCGTATGGGCTGCAACTATCCAACTCAAGGGTCGTTGAGACTCTTAGATTGCTAAGATTTGGCTTCACTTTCACACTGTTGGCTTCTTGACCCGGTTGCCGAGCACTCTTGTCGAATTGTAATAAAAGTTTCTGTCGAGCTCTTTCTTCAATCTGTAATCGCTTCTTATTCTTTTCTGCCTGCGCCTCAGCTATTAGGCCAGCAAAGAAGTTCATAATTTGCATAGTGCTACTGTATTGTAAGGGGCTCCATCCTGCTAAGTTGGGCGTCTCACAATCTGCACCTCGTTGTACAAGAGTACGGATAGTCTTAACATGACCAAAAGCAGCTGCATAGTGGATAGGCCTATTACCCAAGTTATCAGGAATGTCTATATCAGCACTAAAATCAAGAAGCAGGTTGACAGAAGCATTATGCCCTGTTTTGGCAGCTAGTAGAAGTGCCGTACTTCCATCGGCGGTTTGACGATCCAGGGACTGGGGATATTGTTGAGCAAGAAAATGCACAGTTTGCTCATGATTTCCGAGTGCTGCTAAATGGAGAGGGGTAAACCCATCATTTGTGCAGAATACCTGAGAGTTTTTATTGCTTGGCTCATCCTCTCCTTTATCATTACCACCAGTATTACCGTAACCGAAACCCCGATGACTTGAGTTTGCTAATTTCGACAAGAAAACGCATGTCTTGTAGTCCCCGCGATGAGCTGCTTCATGTAACAAAGTCATTCCTGTAATCGGATCCGCATCATCTACTAATTCTGGGAACCTACTGAGTATCCTTCTCACTATAGCTATATTACCCGCGATAACGGCATTTCGTAACCGTTGTGGTGGGTCAAGCATTATTGTATCGCTTTAACAAGGGGGTCTTGAATGTGAGAACGCAGACTTATTTGATCCAAGAGGGGAAATCGTTTTTAAACAGTGAAGAACCCAAATTTCCTCTTTATTTTATGCTCTCCGTATCCTTTTCCTCCCTTCTCAATGAGAAGACGACGACAACGACGACGGCAATGACAAAGAGGGGAGATACCTGGCGAAGCCTTGTTTAATATATTGGCAAATTTCCGAGTTCCCTGCCTGTTGTTCCGTCAAATGCTAGCTGGATTGGGAGTACAGTCATTCCACAAAGGGAACGACGTGCGGCGCTGCTTATTGCCTCATTCGGACTTGGCTGCCCTGACCCTTTCTTCCACAACAGAAACGCCCCACAATTTCGTTTTGGCAACCACAAACTCAAACCTTGTGACAGGCTGACAAAAATAGAAAAGGAAAAAGAAAAAAGAAAAAACGGCACTGCGCCAATCAAACTTTAGTAGTTTTAAATACTCGTAATGATATATACAACATGGAGAAAAAGAAAAGTAAAAATTCCTTCACTCAGAGTCGGAATCTTCTTCAGAATCTTCTTCTGCGGCTTGAAGCCATTCAACATACATGGGCATCAGCTGAGCTACATCAGCCATCTTTTTATCAATGTTAGCTTGCTTATTTTCCCACCATTCTAAAATGGCTTCTTCTGAAATAATATCCTTGTCGTAGAGAACGCTTACAGAGTAGAGAAGTAGCTTTTTAGCATCTTCACTCACTCTAGTAGCATAATCCTTTTGTAAAATGATTAGAAGATCTGTCTCATCATTGCGATCAAACACCTGACGTTTGAAGATGGGGGCCCAGTGCCCAATGACTTGATTTACTGCACCCTTTGGATTGCCACTCGCTTGTGACCTCAGGGTCTGATCTATAAAGTCAAGTAGCGCTCGGACTGTAGCAGTGCGAACATCGTGATAATCTGCATTCATAGCCATTCGAAGGGTATTGAGTTCAAGTACTGCAATATCAATGTCGTGATTGCTAGTAATTGCTCTATCTAATGATTCAAGCGCTTCTCTTTGAAATCCGCTCAAGTGCCCACGAGCTCCTCCACTACCCCGTCGTCCAGAGCCATCTTCTCCTTCACTCTCACTTGATGTACCGCCAGGCTTACCACTTCGCGATCCTGTCCTCCGATGACGGCTGCCTCCAGACGATGTTATACTTTCCCTATGGCGATGAACGCCAGACATAGATGATCTACCTTTCCTATGTTGCTTACTCCGGCCGTGATCCTTTAGATTTCCACCTGGACCTCGGCCATCCTCATCTTCAGATGATGACCAAGCTGAACTGTCTGAGACTGTTGCTGGATTTTCGTCATATACAAGCCCAATCTTACTTGCAAATTCACTGTAATAATCACCCCCTTCATTTTCAGAAGATTCATCAAATACATAACCCACTCCATCATCGCCAACAATATTATAGTGATAAGGTTGCTTGAAATTCTCTTCAGATGTAATAACTGCTTGCTCAACGGCAATATCGTCATCGTCTGTCGTATCAGTTTCATCAGATTGTTCCAAATCTGACTCTGTAATTGCCAGATTATTCTTATGCTTTCTAATCCGCTTAGCATCAACTTCTGACAATTTCATATTTCCACTAATCCTCCGTCCTCTTCCAATCTTGACCCCATATGAAATGACCGCGCCAGGTTCGATTTTGGCACCCTTGCTAATCACTGCATTACTTGCAACTATAGCACGAGTAATAACAGCATCATCTTCAATAACAACGTCATCCCAAATATAAGCTCCTTTTATAGTTACATTACGACCAATTATGCATCGTCGCCCAATAACGCTTGCTTCGATCTTTGAATTCTCCCCAAAACATGAATGACTTCCAATCACAGTCGAATATCCTATAAGACAGCCATGCTCTAGTACTACACTAGATTCTTTATATATATTTCCCTTTGAGTAGGCAAATGTTTGATCGGGTAGAAAATTACTGTCTGGACATATGGGATAAGTCCATCTCGCAACGATATCTTTAGAGACAGCATCGTATGTCTGAAGACTCCTTACTCGTGCTGCATAACATTCTTGTTCAATGTGAGCATATATAGTTTTACCCAATAGATCAGAAGTGAGAATTCCATGAACAAAGTCTTTCCTCATATGGTCGTAGTCGAAATTTTCTGTAAAAAGGGCAGGGACATTGGGTGTACAAATATCCAAATGGCAATCAATCAAATCGTTACGTATAGAAAGTGCTTCGTGGAGACTGTAAATCTCTGGATCAATCGATATCGTCTTCAATTTATCGCCAACCTCTTCATAGTGAACACAACGATTAGTTGCTTCGTCAAAGACAAATACACCATATTCAGCTCTCGCCCGCGCTCTATGATGTGGGCTGGCCTCTCTTAAAACCATAGTCATAATAGCATTTCTATCCTTTTCTCGTCTCGCACGATGCCCGGCTAAAATCTTGCTGAAATCTATATTTGAGACAATGTCCCCAGATACAAGCAAAAAATCAGAGTTGATGTATCCTTTATTATCTAGATCCCGCATCGCATCACCGACTGACAAGCTTTCCGGACTAAAGACTGTCTCTATTGTAAATGGGGAAGAGGGAGATTTCCACTTGGATTGCCTAGTAAGTAGCAGTTAGAACAGGTTCGCAATCTTGATAATAAATATGCTAACTCACTCCAAGTACGCCTGAATTTGATCAGCATGAGCGCAACAAACAACGTAAACCTCGTCTACTCCAGCAAGAGCTAAAAACTCTAAGGTGTACTCAATTAAAGGAGTATTGGCGAGAGGTAGAAGACACTAGCAAGAACCTCGTCAGCAAAAAACACATCGACAGAATTTCCAGGTATATATATATCTTGTCCATACTCTGGGCTTCTCCAAAGTCAAAGGTAGGAATCTTGACTGATAAGTGTCACTGAGAACAACAGCTTGAAGTCTCTATGTAAAAAGGCAAAATTAGTCGAAATCTAACTTGAGTTTATAAACCATGAGTGTTCTTTACCTGTTCAATTGCTCCACTATCAATTCCTCCCTTTTTACCCCCTTTCTCCTTCTTGCTGCTTTTAGGAGCCATCTAATTTTGCGCGGATTCGATTTTAATGGCTTGCTGGAATCGATCTACTTTATTGAAGAGAGAAAAGGAAAATTAAGCCTCTTTTTCTTCCCAATCTACAGTAACAACCCATCATCAATTATCATACATGTAAAAGGGCTTGCTCACTATGCCCATCTTCATTAGAAAATTTTATCATATTTCTAGCTTCAATAAAACTCCAGCAAATAAGAGCATAAAACATAGGTAAAAAAAAAAAAAAAGATCACGCTTGATGATAGCTTTATAGATCTTTCAAGATAAACTCTCGCAACAACTGCCAACTAAGATACAGGTAGAAAAAATAAAATGAAAATAAACTAAGTGTAGAATATGCCAGCTTCTCCTATCCATTCGTGATTTTTTTTTATACTCCGCCAGATTGTGAGAGTATCTCTCATTCCAGAATGCAAATTCTTTGCCATTAACCGAAGAAAAAAAAAATAAAGAAAAAAGATACCTGTCGTAAAAACAAAAGAGAGAAAAACATTCTAATGTAATATGCTGCACAAAAGGAACTAGACGTCGTCCATCTCCTATCCTAGTCCTCCGTAAGCTTCTTAAGAATAATGAGATAATGGGAATCAAAGATGGAAACCCCCATTTATTATGAGAAGGTATAAGAGAAAATAAGAATATTTGTACACCAATATTTTTAAAAGCCCCATTATGATTCATTTTTTTTCTCTTGCTGAACCTTAGAGCTGTTGAGTGCTTCAATGGAAGGCGTAAGTAGAGTAGCAGATGGACACTCTTCAACAACTGGTAAATGTGGTCCATGTAAGGCTCCTGGCGAACGAGCATGTAATTCCTCGTCAGCTGTATTTATCTTATTTGATGGATCGACTTTAAGTAACGGTTTAGGGTTGGAAGTCGGTTGAGCAGGAGGCAAAGGTACAGACTGAAGCCTATTTTGATTTTGATTTTGATTATTCTCAGCGTCCGCCGCTAATGTTAATTGACTAGGCTGAGCTCGAATAGACTGCTTGACAAAATTGAGGAATCGATTTCCATATTCAACAGCAGGAATTGCTGATACTTCCTCTCTCTTGTGATTGAATGATTTAACCATCGTTTCAACACGTTTAAACACAGTATATGGAGTTAAACAATCAATAATACCTAAATAGTAAATCTCATCTAATGGTTCATCATGATCATCAGTTGCTCTGAATCCGCCTTCCTCACGATAGAATGTAAAATATTTGCGTTCAGTATATTCGAAATCTTCATCATATATGTCGATTGAAGTAGGACTAGCTTGAGATAAAATCTTTCGCAATTGCGAAGAATTATTTTCGCGACCAGTACCATTGCTGTCTACAGACTGACGTTTATTTTTTGCATCAGGCTCAAACATGCTTAAAGTACTCTTTCGAATATTTTCACTATTACCACGGCGGCCATCGTGAATTCCAAGGAGTAAAGAGTAGTCCATGATATTGAGTTTCTGTAAAAGGGCGACATCGCATTCCATTTGAGCAAGAAGCATTTTATGTTTCTTTGGGCCCAAGCTAATATGCATTTGACTTTTTATCCAATTCACATCTTTATAAACGCACCTCGTATGTGCTGCTTCATCAGCTTTTATCTTCAATTCACGTCCTAGCAATGAACCTTTGAGATCAAAGGTCAAATGAATATCCCGATGAGGAGGAAAAAGATTATTCATGACAATAAAATGAATTTTTCTTCCATAGGGTAATTTGACTCTGTGAAGCCCATAGAACTGGGATATTAAGGTATTAGGGTAAGTTTTGACATGATTATAATAGTCTTTTAGAATGCGTAATAAGAGCCTATGTTCAGAGTGGTGAATAGTCTTTATGATGAATCGATAGTCGCGAGAAAAATAGAAAAAGCTACCGCTCTTTCCAGGAGAACCCAGCTCTGAAACAATATATTTAGAAGTCAAGGACATTAAGTAGTCTGCATTATCAAGATGAAAAAGCTGTCGAAGATGACGAAATACCCATGGGGCATAATCTTTAAATTTGAAATCGTAGCGAGCTGAAGGGGTGAGTTCATTACCAGAGACATCGAAAGCAAGCTTATGTTTAGCGGTAAAATCAGCTTCAGTTAGAGGTCGATCATTCTTGGCGCAACAGCGAGAAACAGATACTCTGATTCCAGTAAGCATATTATAGGCTATTACATAATTTGCATGGCCTTCGCTGACTTTTGTACCAACAAGAACTTGATCATCCTCTAAAAGTTCTCTCCGTTTTCGTCTGCTCTCACGCTTGATAAGTATTTCTTCCCTCATCTGCTTGAGATCTTCATTACTATTTTCATTATTCGCTGATTTTGTCGTTTCAGCATCTAAAGGTATTGTTGTCCTCCGAGGAACATTTAAGGAATCGCGTCGTGCAATAGTACCTTTTCCGGACCCCAAAGATCTTTTAGCGTCATATGAGTAATTTCTTTGTAATGATAACTGAGACCCCAAGGATGCCTGACTTGAATTTCGAGGTCTTGAGGAAGCTCGAAATAACTCTAGAGACTGGCCTTTGGGCTTGGCAAAGGGGATATGATCAGTTGTCAAGGCCGAATCTTGAGACATCCGCGGAACTGCCTGAGATGAGCTTACTGATGATGCTCTAGCAACATTATCTACTCGAGGTCCAACCACTTTTGATCGTTCATTCTCGGTATTGTCGCCACTTGATCGTTGAGGAAAGGGTTTTAGCTGAGATGTATCTTCCGTAAAAACCGGGCTTGACTTGGTTTTTGGGGATTTTTCCGCCATTTCTTCTTTGCTAACTTTTTCCGCTATTAATGGCGGTGATGGTTGAATTTGATTATTTTTGTCTGGTATATCTTTCTGCTTCTTTAATCGAACATCATGATTAGGTTGTATAATATGGTTTGGAGGAATTTCAGATAAAGTATTATTCTCTTTTATCATTTCTGATGATTGTTTTGTATGCATTGTCGGGAGCTGCATATCCGTCTGATGATCGGCAAGATTACCATTAGGATAATAGTGATAGTCTAAGGTCGCAGTAGTTGCAGATGAAGAAGAAGAAGCGCCATTAGCCATAGTTGCGCTAGTTACGGAAGATTTGGCAGATAAGGTGATATCATGACCATTCCGCTTTACTAAAGGAGGCGTCGTTGACTGAGTTTGATTTTCATCGTCATCTTCATCTTCATCTTCATAGCTTGCATCGCTTAAATCATCGTAGTCAGAAGGAGGGGGAGAAGGTAAAGTCTCTTTGCGGTCATTATCAACGAGTGTGTTGTGGTGAGGATACCCATCAGTGGTGGTAGTAGCAGTAGTAGAAGTGACATTGTGATCGACAGGCGGACGTGATCGACTTTTATTCGAAGGTCGAGAAGCTATTAGGACCTTATCTTGAGGTCGTGGATTTGATTGTGGTTGCCTAGGAGGGGACATAGTCGCCGTATTGCTGACAATTTGGACAGTCCGCACCTCCAAGGCCTCCATGTCTGGTGACCAGTATTTTGGTGCTGAAAGATAGATCTTGTTCTAACTAAACAAAAGGAGAAGAACGAGTTAGAAATAATTCGAATAGCAGGACCACAAAAGAATAAATAGAAGTATTATATAGCCTAGCGGATTCTTTTGATACCGCGTTTACTTGCTTTACCTTTCGATCAACAAAGCAACCAAGTCTGCTATGTGTAGAGTAAACGAGTGACGATAATGGAAAAACGAAAAAACGAAAAAAAGGGCAAGATATTGCAAAACAGCCAGAATTAGAAGAACAATAAAAAGCTAGGTCTAATATATTAGTAAGACTGGATTGTTCGTTCCGTCTTCCCTTCTATGCTTATTCAGTGTTCTTTTTTTGGCCTTTGCGATGCGTTTTTGTTGGAATGGGATGAGACAGTCCCGGTTGGGAGCGATCGAAATAACCACTGTCCATTTGTTCTTTTTTTCCCTTTTACGGACTTTTATTCTTGTAAATCGATCTATATAAATTGTACATTAATATTATTGTCAACTGGGTATTTCTTGTCTATTATTTAGAGGTAGCAACTGAGTGCTATTCGTGTCATCAGTTGATGAGGGCTTGTATACTATATACTTTTGATAATACCAGATTATGCTCATTACAACAATACACACCTGCTCCACAAATGTAGAAAACGGTTGTATGATATTGTCTTGCATGTATATATTCAAAATTGCTCCGAGCAAATTCAGATGAATATAAGGAGACCAGACCCCTTGACAATCTTGTAGTTCCCAATTAACTGACAACTGGGGGAATATGAACCAACAGAGACATATTTGAGATGCAAATCGTAACACGTTAAGAACGTCCAACCATACCAAAGAAAAGTATCCGAGACCTCCCTTGGCTCCTCCAAAGCCAACAATAAGACATATCATTAAAAAGACAACAAAAGCCAATATCCAAGCGAGGCCTTTAAAAATAACAGATGCTCTTTGGTTGCGCAACCGAGTACTCCGGAATATCCGAAATGACATACTTAAATACAATGAAGCGCATGTCATGAAGAGCATTGATAGTAATTTGGCCCAGCCCACATCAGGCATGTCGTTTCTCCGATATCTCTTGTAATACTGGTGCCGAAATACTGGGATAAACAATCCATTGAATGAATATATTAGACTTAATATGCTTCCCGTAAGCTGTTTTCGAGAGAATACTTTGTCAGATTTATTACTTTTCTAATAATTCTAAAGTCTCGCTCGATATACATCAACATACTGTAAGTAGTGTTAGATCCACAGAAAGTCCAGCAACACTTTGTCTTTTCTGACAGTAGACAATCTGTGCTATTATAGCAGCAATCTTGAGCAAAAGCGTCAGAAACTTTCCGTCTTGATTACAATGAAATAAAAGCCCCGCTTACCTTTGCCAAATCTTTAACCACCTCTAGCATCTGCTATTGTCTATGTCTCAATAAAGCAGAGAATCGAGCTCAATCATTGCTGTTGAAGCTTAAATCAATAATCTCCCAATTTTGACATCTCGGAGTCATTCCTCAAGTCAAGAACCATATTTTACAGTAAACGCAACTAGACTAAACTACCCTATGGACAATGCGATACAAACTATTCTTGAAATATAGATAGATAAAGACAGCTAGACGATGCCGGCTCTAATCTCATTAATAAATCCTCCTTTTTTTCTCGGAAGCTTAGTGCAATTTCTTGTTTGGGACTTCCCTGGATTGTAGAAGATATGGGAGGTTGCTCGCCAGACCAGTCACAAATCTACGATAGCGCGGAGGAGTAATGTACGAATACGTATTCTCACTTTTTGTTAAACTTGATATTCTTATTGTTTCGTAGTTGTGATTATTATTCTTTTATCTGTACGACTATTTCTACTATATAGAATTCTAATTGCCTCTTGGAATAAGGCAGCAGCCAGTTATAAAAAGGGACCGATACCAAGGAGATTAGGGTTGCCATCCCCATCGACCTTAGTGCGGCTCCTCATCTCCAACATGTAGAGCTGGGACATCAAGAAATTTTTTGATGTAATTTGGGCCTACATCAAAACAGATTTTCTTGATGTAACATCAAAAAGTCTTGATGTAGGCCGAATTTCTTGATGTAGGCAGTTTTATTTTTATGCACCAATGTCAATCATGTAGATTTTAAGCAAATTGCGCCTAAACTATACCGTAGAACATGCGTCAAGCCTTT
>JAJMFC010000071.1:0-57809 GCA_030574475.1 Trigonopsis californica
CCCATATAAAAAGAGTCAAAAAAAAAAGACAATAATGTAAATTATACTAATACAAAAGGGAAATAAAAAAAAAAGAAAAAGAGACAAAGAAACAGTAATATTACATAGTCCGAGCTAGCTACACACACACTCAAGCACACACACACACACAAAATAATATATGATGTAGTCGGAGGGCTAACATAGTCAAAGGACAATGCTGCGGATGAGAAGGAAAGAAGGAAGGAAAAAAAAAAAAAAAAACCAATTCTACGCACAAATTAACACGAGGTGGATGAAAAAAAAAGAAAAAAAAGAAAGAATTTCCTGTCCCCGCCAAAGCTCTCTAACTAAGAGCCTTCCTAACTTTATACCAGAATCCCTTCTTCTTCTTTACTTGTTTCTGCCCATCAGCTTCACCAGCTGCTGCTGTTGTTTCCTTTACGCTCTTACTTGGTGTATTTGGAGCTGTATCTTTCTTGGGTGCAGCAGGAGGTACATCAGCTTCTTTCGCTGCAACAGGTTTAGTAGCAGTTTCTGTCACACTTGGCTCTTCAACTTGCTTCTTTACCGAAGTCACTTCACTTGCAGCAATAGGCGGAGCGGTTTCAGTAGTGGCAGGTGCCTCCTTTCCTTTATCCTTTGCAATAGGAGCAGGAGCAGTCTTCTGTGCTTCTTCTTTAGGAGTTTCAGCAACAGCAATAGGTGCACCTGCGGTAGTAGTAGTAGTAGTTGCCGATGGGGTATCACCAGGAGCAGCAACTGCTGCGGTTGAAGTAGGAGTAGGAGTTGAAGACTTCTTTTTCTTTTCGCTACTCTTCTTCTTATCTTTGGACTTCTTTTTCTTCTTCTTCTTTTCAGAAGAAGTTGAAACTGAGTCACTAGTAGCAGTTGCAGTTGTTGCAGCAGGCTGTTCTGGATTGAGTGACTTTGGGTCAACTGTAGATACTTGTTGAAATTCCTTAATTTCGCTTGCATTAGCAGGCATAACAGGCCCAGGAGTACCCAAAAGATTAGGGGCAGGATCTTTAGGAAGAACTTCAGGAGAGATATCACCAGCGGGTTGAGCAGGTTGAGCATTAGCAGCTGCCATATTGACCGGAAGACCAGATTCCGGTACGCTATCACCAGTATAAAGGTCAGATTTCAATAAGACATTATTAACATGACCAGTTGAATCATGTTCAACACGTGCAGAATTGTCAACTTTCCATTCGTCATCAACCACAAATTTATATTGAATCTTGTCCTTCTTGAGTTCAAGTGGCACAGTCAATAGAAATGTACCATTAGTTTGCTTTACCAAAGGAAGTGTCTTTTTCCAATCGTCAAAGTCTCCAGTTACAAATACTTCATTTGCAGGCTCAGCCCTATAAAATAGTTTTTATAATCTTGTGTTAGCATAAGATTGCGTATAGTAGGTATAAATACGTGCTGCTGGGGCAAACTACTTACCACTTGAAGGTATAAATCCCACTCATAAGTTACAAGAATCAAAAAAATTGATGAAAAATATTTCTCTTTATGTCTTTTCTTTTCCTGTTCTTATTTCTAAGGATATAATTTTTTTAACAAACCAAGTGATGTCTTAATGGAAACCTCTCTCTTTTAGCGAAGCAAAGCTGGGACATTTGAGCGAGGCTGGCTGGAGGGGAGTGTGGCGCACAAGGGAAAATTTTAGCTTACAAAGGGAGGTTGGTATAATTCTAAACTTAGAAATGTAACTTAGGATTGGAGGGAGGAGGAGGAGGGTTGGTTAAAACAATGTGTCTGTGATAATCAAAAGGAAAAATAAAACCCAGCTTGTATAAATAAAATAAAATAAAATAAAATAAAATGAAATAAAAAAAAAAATTTTACTATTCCGTAGCGGGAGCTTGTTGCTTAAGTTGTTCTAAAACGTCAGGACCTAAAAGACGTTTAAAACCGTCATGATCTAAAGTAACGACTTTAAGATCAGTTTCAGCAACGACAGTAGCTTTACGTGGTTGATCAAATAATAAAGCTAATTCACCAAAGTAATCACCTTTATGTAAAGTTGATACAACACCTTTACCATTAATAATAACTTTAGCAGTACCTTCTTCAACAATATAAAATCTTTCACCAATATCACCTTGATGAAATACTTCACTACCCATTGGATAATGAAAAGATTGTAAAGCATCAGCAAGTTTTGCTCTTTGATATGGTAATAACCTCTTTAAAATATTAACTTCACGTAAAAATTCTTCATGCATTGATCTCTTTTTAAATGTACGATCAAGTAAAATTTTGCGAAATGTAATCCTATCCAATCTCCATACAAGACTATCACTTGTTGCAATAACTGATGCAGCACGTGGAGCATTATACATTAATGCTAATTCACCAAATGATCCACCATTCTTAACATGACCAACTTTTTTACCATTAATGTAAAAATCAAAGCTGCCCCTTTCAACTTTATAAAAGTAATCACCTGGATCTCCTTGACGAATTAATTCTGTACCTTGCTTTGTTTGTTGTGTTGGTACTTCTTCCATTGCACCAATTACTTGATTAAGTGCAGTTTCATCAAGTTCTCGAAATAGAAAACTTCCTTCAATACTCTTGCGTAAACGATCCAATTGTTCAGGTGTCTTGTATATAATTGTTGGACTCCAGTTATTTGGTAAACTACTTGGTGTAATTGCTTCTGCGCTCACACTTACACGTCTGTGTCGGCTAAAATTTATATTGCTAGGCCCACCACCACTCCCACCATGTGATCTCAATTCAGTATCATTCTCAGTATCTGCATCATGGTGTAGTTCCGTAGGACCAAGTAGTACAGTATTCCTATTTTTACTAGCACTTGAACTTCCTGTCCTACTGTGCCTTGCTAATTTCTCTCCATCAGATGATGATGATTCTTCTTGTTTACCCCAAAAGCTAGGATTAAATTGAACATCAACTGAATCTCTTGTCTCATCATCTTCATCAACAATAGCTGTCTCTTGTGCTTGTTTCTTATCCACCTCCACCTTTGCGCTGCTGCTGCTGCTAGTGTCTGCCATAGAAATTCAAAAAATCAAAATAATCCACAAATTCCAATCTGATTATTCTTATTTTTAAAAAAGAAAATAACTAAAGGGATTCTGGGTCCCTTTTTCTCTCTTGTTTGTCTCTTGCTTTCTAAACAACCTCGTTAAGAAAACGGGATAATTGGTGATGATGCCAACCAAGTTGTGGTGGGAGTTTTAAAATGGGGATGGGAAGGGAAGGGTTCCAGGGCGAGAGAGCAAAAAATAAAAATAAAAATATAAAAAAAAAATAAAATAGATTTATGCAGGAATTCTACACGAGCTAATTAAATAATGCATCTACAGTTGTACTGCTGTTATGGCTAAAATTATAATAAATGAGAAAAAAAAAAAGATCATTAAACAAACTTGTAGGATAAGGAAAAATGATACGCCCAAACCATCAAAAGAGAAAGAAAAAAAAAAAAAACCACGTATACATGTCATCTATTTAAAAAAGGGGTGGATGAGAGGAAGTGTTCAAGTATTTATTAATGATGACAAAAATTCTGGTTATAGAGCCATTTCAGTTTGTAATTTGCGTAGTTCTTCCTCTTCTTCATCATCCTCATCTTGAGCAATTGGTTGTTGAATAGTTGGAGGTTCAGTAGTAGGAGCTTGAGGTAATTTAGAAACAGGAGCAGGACCAGCACTAACCATACGTTCATCAAGAACTTGCTGTTGTAAATCTTCTAATTCATCATCAAGTTCATCTTCATCAACTTCTTGACCTAATGGTCTTGAAATAGCTTCAGAAACTTCTTCAGATAATGCAACTTGTTCCCTTATTTCATCCATTGTTGAATCTACCTTATCAATATCTAATCCACCATGAATTTGTTTCATGGCCTTGGCACCTCTTTGCATAACTTTCATAGTTTCAAAATTGAGATTTGCAGATTCAATAGCTGTACTTTGTTGTTCTAATGATGCAATCTGTGCTTGAAGCCTTACAAGGTCATTTTCATATACTTTTTTCTTTTTCAAGGCATTCTTAGCCACTGTTATATCGTCGAATTAGTTAGTTATGTAAATTAAATTAAACAAATCTAAACTCACCTAGCTTGTTTGTATTAACATTCTTGCGAGCAATGCCCTCTTGCTCCGATATCAACGTTTCCAGGTGTTTCTCCTTTTTCCCTAATGTATCAAGGTGCGTCCGAAGCTCAATAATCGCCCGCTTAGGTGCTTCCTTCTTGGTAGCTGGATTACCTCCGAATAGATAACCCCACATTGTTTATTGTAAAAGAAAAAACAATAATAATAAAAAAAAAAATAAAGAATAAACTAAGATTAAAAAAAGGATGAAGGAGGGCTGTTGGTTGTTTGGTTTCCCTTGGTGGTGGCGGAGTTGGATAAGGGTTGCAACCACCAGAAAAGAAAAGAAAACCAAGAAAACCAAGAAGAAAATTAGTCAATCAAAACACCATGGAATTGGAGTCACTACCATGTGAGTTGTTGTAAAATTATGGCACATTTTCTAATTTATTTATTTATTTATTTTTATACTAACTTTGATTATCTAATTTAGACCTTGATACTCCTCCAACAGAGAGCGAGAAAGCCCTAATAAATAATCTAATTCAGTCTGAGATTGTAGAAAATACAAATATACAACACCCGCAAGTGCCTGAAATTGTATTAAATCAAGATTTTTGGGATAATACGTTGATTGGGCGATATGCAGTACAAGGGGAAAACAAGGAGGAAGGATTAGGCATTGACCGTTCGCGGTATTTGCTTGAAGAATCATCATCAAAAGACTACACGAAAAGTCTACAATTAGCCTATACACTACTTGAATATACCCATGGGCGACAAGAGTCATTACAACAATTGGGACAAGGTGGTCGTAATCAATGGCTCATTGCTAATGATCAAGCTGAACGTTCAATTTTAGCACCACTAGAAGCAGAGATTGCATACCTTGATTCACAGATTCAGTTAGTTAATGGACAAAGGAAGAGTAATCAACTTGAAATAAAGGATAAACTACATTATCTTGAGAATCGCTGGCGTTCAGCTCTTGATACTTTACTCCAAGTTAATTTAGCTAACCTTCAACTTGCTTCTAAGTTAGACTTATGATGATGATCCATGTTGTTGACTATTTGTTTTGTGGTTTTGTACATATAATTTAAAGGGGTGTTTTTATTTTATTTTATTTTTTTTTTTTGTTCAATATAAATTATTACTCTACAGACTCCGCAAACTTCAAAGTAGTACACAAAAGATAAAACATATATAGATGTAAATTTTTTTTTTTTTTTTTTTTTTTTTTTCGGGTTTTGAAAAATGACAACACCGGTCTAGGGATGAAATATTGATGATAATGACGATGAAATGAAGAAAGAAAAAAAAGACAAAAAAAAAGGGTCATTAAATATTCAACAATTTTATTCAAGCATCAACAGCATCTTCTTCTTCTTGTTGTTGCTGCTGTGCATCAATCTTTGCTTTCCTTTCACCACGTTTAAGTTTTGATAATGCTTTATATTCACGAGATTTCAATTCAGATTGACGTACATTAAAACCATCAGATAATAATGATTGAACACCTTCTAATGGTAAACCAGCAGTCTCTGGATAAATGAAATAAACAAATATTTCACCAATTACACAAAGGCTACCAAAAAAGATAAATGTACCAGTTGGAGTCATTTTATCCAACATTGTTAAAAATGTTGAACTTATAATTAAATTACCTGCCCAATTTACACTTGTTGATATTCCAGTACCAATTCCACGTACACTCATTGGAAATAATTCACTTTGTTGCCATGGAACATTACCAATTCCTGATGTATAAAATGCAACATAAACAAGCATTGAAATAAGGATTAAAATTGACCATTTATTACCATATGATGCATCTCCTGGTGGTAAATAATGAAATGCAACTGCACAAATATACATACCTGCTGCCATACCCCAAACTGTACATAGAAGAATTCTTCTTCTACCAATAAGATCAATAAGGGTAAATGCAATACATGTAAATACAAAATTTGTACCTGCAATAATTAATGATGTCGCTGTTGGATTACTAAATCCAACAGTTTCAAAAATTGTTGATGAAAAGTACATTAGTGAATTAAATCCACAAAATTGTTGTAATCCTTGAAGACCACATGCAATAATTAATGCACGAAAATTACTTGGTACACAATGTAATTCTTTTAATAATAGCCAAACTCTTTTAATTCCTCTTGAATCTGGGAATATATCCTTATTATGAGATATAAGAATTTTTAATTTATGATCAATCTCTTGTTCAGTTGCTCCTTGATATGTAAGTAATAAAACATTCCTTGCTAAATCTAAACGATTAATTCGAACAAGGTATCTTGGTGTATCAGGCATAAATATAAATATAACCATTTGAATTGTTGCAGGAATAAGACTTAGACCAACTAAAATTCTCCATCCTTGATAAACATGTGATAATCCTGCACCTATTGCATATGCGACAACTTGTCCACCAGTAATTGCTAATACATTCATAATTACTAATCTACCACGAAATCTTGATGGAGCCATTTCAGATATATATAATGGAGCTAATAAACTTGCAAGTCCAACACCCCAACCCATAATAAATCTTCCAATAATCATTGGCCAAACTGCATGACATGCTGTTTGAATAATTGCACCAATAATAAACATTGAATTTGCTCCTAAAACAATCCATTTTCGACCAAATATATCAGCAAGCCAACCTGCAATAATTCCACCCATAAATGCACCTAATGATGTTGCAGCTGTAATAAATTCTTTATCACCACTGCTAAGTTCTTTACCAAGGTCTTTACCAATAACAACAAGTGCACTTGAAATATATCCTGTATCATAACCAAACATAAATCCTGAAATTGATGCAACACCTGCGAGTAAAAACATAAATGGATTCATGGGTACATCATCAATATCAACTTCGTCAAGGTTGATGTGTGTGGTATTATTATCGTTATCGACATGATGATTTGTTGATGTTGATGTTGGTGATATTGTCGTGCCAGATGGGCTGTATTCATCGCTACCAGCAATTTCTACCTCTGGGAAATCTTTTCCATCCTTCTGACTTAGGATCTTCTTTGATGAAAGTAAATGATTATCTTCAAATTCTCGTATATTATTTATCGACTGAGACGACGATGATGACGAAGAACCAGACGAATGAAATAGCTTTCTATTCATCTAGAACAAAAAAAAAAAAGGTGATTATTATGCAGAGTTTGTTGTAAAACAGAGAAAACCAAATCTAATATGCAATCACGTGTGGGTATAAACACAAACCTTTGACTGTCAATCCTGTCGCTTAAAGGGAAAAAAAGAAAGAGAGAACTATGGAAAAGGGCTGACTTTTTTTGTAAATTTGATTACTTCGAGCAATCTATCCGGGCTTCTCTTTTTGTTGGGAGCAATTAAAATAGGAATTATTGTGATTTTCCTTCCGGTTAACTAAGACAAGAGAGGGGAGGGGGGTGGTTCTAAGTTATTATTCTTAAGTTAAGTTAATAATCAGTAGTTGACTTGTTTTTTTGACATTGTAAAAACCGAAAAAGCCGAAAGTTTAATTAAATCAGAGATTTGGCCATAGTTGTTTGATACTGTCAAAAGGAACTGGTCCTTATACTAACATTATGGTCTTTGTTTATCTAAATTCCCAAGCCAGGCCAGACCAGAGAGAGAGACAATACAATAATGAACAAGGCTTTAAGAAAACAGTGTAGGAGCACATACGGTATTATATATATATATATATATATATATATATATAGATGGAAGAATTCATCACAAAGAAAGAATGAGTCTCGGTAGTCCTTTTTTTCCTAATACTTTTGAATTATCCTTCCCTTTCATCATGTTAACAATTTTTACAGTTATTTCGGATCCGTAAATTTTGATAGTAATCAATTCGGCTCCGAATTAATTAATTCGGCTCCATTTTTCATTATAAGATCTACCTCGGAGCCGTTTTCTCTTCCCAACCCCATTTTTTATTGTCTTGGGTGGTTTAAATAAAGAGGGAAAAGGCCATCAGACCAAACAAAACAAAACAAACAAACAGCATCATGATGAAGTCAGCAGCAGTAGTAATAAGGGTATCAATAGCGAAAAGGAGTTATTCTACAGTTTATGGAGCGTTTAAAGTACCTCACTTTACGAATGAGCCCAATGTAACGTCATTTTGAAACAAAAACGAAATTTTATTATATTCCTTCGCTAACATATATTTTTTTTTTCTATTAGCAATTATATGAAGCAGGATCTGAATCAAGAAAAGGGATTGCAGATGCGGTTGAAAAACTGAATCAATCATTGCCAGTTAAAATTCCACTTGTGATTGGGGGACAGAAAATCTATACGGACAAGATTGAAAGTCAATTAAATCCAGCAAATCATAATCAATCAGTTGCTCATGTATCAATTGCTGATGAGAATCATGTTAATAAAGCTATTGAAGCAAGTCTAAAAGCAAAATCACTTTGGAGTTCAAAACCACTTCATGAACGTGCAGCAGTATTCCTTAAAGCAGCAGATCTTATTTCAACAAAATACAGATATCATATAATGGCGGCAACAATGCTTGGACAAGGAAAAAATATATATCAAGCAGAAATTGATGCAGCAGCGGAATTAATTGATTTTTTTCGTCTTAATGTTGGATATGCACATGATTTATATAGTCAACAACCTGATAGGATAAGTCCATATGTTTGGAATAGAGCAGAATATAGACCATTAGAAGGGTTTATATATGCGATAACTCCATTTAATTTTACTGCAATTGCAGGCAATTTAATTGGAGCTCCAGCACTTATGGGTAATACAGTGAATTGGAAACCATCTTCATATGCAGTACTTAGTAATTATATATTATATCAAATACTTGAAGAAGCGGGACTTCCATCAGGTGTTGTTAATTTTATTCCTGGACCAGCTCCTGAAATAAGTCAACAATTAATTGATAATGAAAATTTTGGTGGATTACATTATACTGGAAGTACAAGTGTATTTAAGAATCTTTATAAAAAGATTGCAAATAATATTGATAATTATCATTCATACCCAAGAATTGTTGGTGAAACTGGTGGTAAGAATTTTCATTTAATTCATCAAAGTGCAGATATTGAAACTGCAGTAAATGCAACAATTCGTGGTGCATTTGAATATCAAGGACAAAAATGTTCAGCAACATCAAGAGTTTATATACCAGAAAGTTTATGGCCAAAAATGAAGAGATTATTAATTGATCGTGTTGAAGAATTATCAATTGGATCGCCAGATGATTTAGTAAGTTTTATTGGACCAGTTATTCATAAAGATTCATTTAATAAATTGAATAATGTTATAAATGAATTTAAACAAAATCCAGACAAGTATAAAATTCTTGTTGGTGGTAAAACTGATAATACAAGTGGTTATTATATAAAGCCAACAATTGTTGAAACTGGTGATTTATCATCACCAATATTAAATGATGAATATTTTGGTCCAATTTTAGGGGTATATATTTATAAAGATAATGATTATAATAAAATTATCAAATCAATTGATTCAACATCAAAATATGCTTTAACTGGTTCAATATTTGCAATTGATAGAAATGCAATTGAAATTGCATGTAATGGATTAAAAAATGTTGCAGGAAATTTTTATATTAATGATAAATCAACTGGTGCTGTTGTTGGTCAACAATGGTTTGGTGGTGCAAGATTATCTGGTACAAATGATAAATCTGGTTCTGCAAATATTTTATCAAGATTTATTTCAATTCAAAATGTAAAGGAAACTTTTATTCCAACAACTACAGTTAATTATCCAAGTAATTATGAATAAATAAATAAATAAATAAATATCTAGTTATGTCTTGTGTTTAAAAATTGAATAATCCTATCTATTCTATCAAAAAAGAAAAAAGATAATGAAAAGAAGTTTGACCCAGGTATGTCATAAACAAAAAAGACAAAAGAAAGTAAAAAAAAATAAAAGAACGCCGCACTTTCCCTAGAGTAATTTGCCAAAGATAGAAAGAAAGAAAGAAAAAAAAAAAAGGAAAATTTAGTCAGAGTTGGATTTTTCAAAATCGTTCAGTTAGTCCACCCAATGTATCGAGATCCAGCTCATCCATTTTCGTTGATGTTGTTGTTGTTGGTTGTTTTGTTGTTGCGGTGGGAGTTCTCCAGCATGCGGCGCCTGATTCAGATATATGTGCAACCAGGACTTTGCTTGAGTCATCATCCTCATCTGTAGTAAGATAAATGGATGGTACTGTATTTGTTGTTGATGTTGTCGTGATGGTATTATTATTGGTTATAGGCAAGTACTCATGATTCTTATATCGCCTCCATGGTATGATCCAGTTGAAGATACTCCTACTACTCTTTGACTTATTGTATCCACTTTGTTTTTCCAACTCTATATCATCATCGTTGTAATAATTATTATTATTATTGTTGTTAGTCTCGTTATTGTTGTTGAGGTGGCTGGTTGCAAAGTGACGTAAGTAGACAACACGACAAACCAAACTAAATGTCAAGACACTAAATAGCGTTATTAACACAATAGCAGCAATATATACACCACGACGAGTCTCGTAGCTTGCCATTCCTTGAGATGAAAAAAAAAAAAAAAGAAAAACGAGCGTTTACCACCCGAGGGGCCCTTTTCCTTTTTTTTGGTTGTTTTAAACGAAGGTAAAAATCAAGTCACGCGCGTTGAAATCCAGTGTTGAAATTTATCGTTCCTTGTTGTTTGTATGAGTTTTTGATGTGAATTTGACTGCTGCCAAATATAGAATCACCGAAAAAATCTAAAAACAGAGTTTGCCCTCAGCAAAGGTAAGCTTTTGTTGTATAGGTAACGGACAATAAATTTAAGCGATGGTAGTTGTTATATCCTTTTTGATATTTGATATGTATTGTATTTTGCAGTTGTTGTTCTTGTTGTTGTTGTCCAGTCTCGTGTTTAATTAAAAGCACAAAAAAAGAAGCCGAGCAAAGTCAAAAGTCGTTGTTATTAAAGTAATTTGTCCAAGCGAGTGTAAGAAAAGAAAAGGAAAAAAGAGAATAAAAAAAAACGAATGAAAGAAGTTGTTCAAATTAGATAAAAAAAAAAAAAAAAAACCTGTTGTGTTTCAAGAAAAGGGGGGAGGCTGGACAATCGATCCAGTAAAGAAACAAGGGAAAAAAACCGAGGAGTGCAGATTATTCGGGTTTAAGATTCTTTTTTTCCTTTGGGACTTTAGCTCGTTTTGGAGAGAATGCAGCTTTGAGTCTTAGTGGTATGCAGGGGTGGGAGGAAAAAAGAAAACTAACAACCAACAACGCGTATTACAATGGCACACACAACAAAAACTATGCAAGGCGCGTTAAATGGGAATCGTAAATTATTCTTCTTTTTTTCTTTCTTTAACTTAAAAAAATTTCCAATTTATTTATTCTATAATTGTTGCTCCTCCATTTGTGGTAATGGCATATGAGTTTGACGTAGATTATGCCTAGTTGATGATGGTCTTTTGACATGGTCAAGAATCCATCTAATTACCCCAACATTCGACAATTTAACATTTCCTCTCCATATGTAAATGGGTATACCACATATTATAAATCCCAAGGCACATAAAGCAGATATGGGAGCTTCAAAGATACCCCTAGAAATAAGAAATAATGCAACACAACAAAATAGTATTGGTGTGCTTAACCATACTTTATATGGTCTATGAAGTTGTGGATCCTTAACTCTTAAAACAATCAAACTTAGTACTGTTAGGAAATAAAATAAAAATCCTGATACTCCATAAAATGTAAGTAACGTATCAAAACTACCCACTAATACGTAACATACTCCCATAATTGCTTGTAATACAAGTGCATTTACAGGAGTTTGAGTCCTTTTGTTAATTGTACCAAATAAATTTGGTAAAAATCCTTGACGTGCTGCAGCATAAATGAGCCTTGCTGATGTAAATGTTGTAGCATTTAATGCACCTAAACAGCTTGCTGCTACACAACCAGCAAATATAATTCCACCAATTGATCCAAATACTGCTCTACCAAATACAAGTGCTACCGTATTAGAGCTTGCAATTTTTTCCTTTGATAATACAGTAAAGTATCCTGCATTCGCTGCAAGAAAACATATAATTACTATTGGCATTGATAAATGAACAACCCTAGGAACATCTCTTTCTGGTTGTTTCATCTCTGCAACAACATAATTAACATTATCCCATCCATCAAATGCCCATAATCCTGCATAAAGTGCAATTGCAAAATTTCCAACATTATGACTTGTCCCATCCCAAATACCATCACCATTAGGAGCTAAACTACTTGATAATTCAGGATCACCGTAATTTGTTATTAAATAAACAAATCCAATCACTGTAATAGCAAGTAATGCTCCAATTTTAATAATGAGAAACACAGTACCTGCCCGTGTTGTCCATCGTGTACTCAGACAATTGATTACCATTACTACCAATATACCCAATGATGCAACTAATTTATTTGCCCATTCTGGTGGTCTAGATGTCTGGAAAAGTACTCGATTCATGTATTCACCAAATGTGATTGCAATAATAGCCGCACCCCCTGGTTTAAGTACAACAATCGCTGTCCAACTGTATAGAAACGCCATGAGCGGTCCCATCACATATTGTAGATAACATTGTGCACCACCATTAAGTGGAATCGCCGTACCTAACTCTGCATATGATGCTGCCCCCGTCCATGCTAAAAGACCGGAAACTAGCCAGACTATCAATGTCGCACCAACTGATCCCACATTAGCGAGAACTGTACCCGGTGATGCAAATATTCCTGATCCAATCTGTAATCCAATAACTAATGCAAGACCATTCACCATTGTCATACGCTTTTGACTCTCTAATGGAGGTGCTGTATCCCCTACTAGATCAGAGCTTGCACTAAGTGGAATCATCATTGGCTCTTCCTGGAGGATCCCATCATCATTTTGTCGTTGACCGCTGTTGTCCAAATGGAAAGATCCACGTGAACTCATAGGACTTAATCCACGTGAAGATGGTGATGATGATGATCTATCATTATCTCTTCTTGATGATGACGAAGATGCTAGTGAGGCGAGCTCAAACGAGTCACGCACAGCCATGTTAAGAAAAAAAATTAAACAAAAAATTATCCTCCTTTTACTCCTTTTATGTTGATAAATGATCTGTCTAATTCCAGTACTAATTGGTATTCGCTTATCTGGGCCGCATTTGTGCTACAGATCAAGGTGGTGGTGAGGGTGTAGGAGGTAGTAGTAGTAGCTGTTTAAACAAACCCAACCCCAACCCAAATGTATGGAGACGTAGCGGGGAAACTGATTCAAGAGTCCAAAAGGGCCCAGGTCCTCGACCGAATCCCATTATATCAACAAGATCAGGTATCGGTGATTGTCAAGGAGATGCGTGAACTTGGAAGGGCAATTGTAATAAGTCGAAATAATGCACAGCGATGCCAACAAGAAGCAGATAATCTTGATAGACAATTAGATGAAGGAAAAATAATAAAACTCCTTCAAGAGAAGCAAAGTCATATGGGTAACCTTATCGTACATCAGTTATGCCTTGAACGCAATAAACGTTGTTTACTCGGCTACCAAAATGAGAGAGCAAGACAAATTGATACACTTGTATGGAGTGGGCAGCAAATTGCAACTACTGGTAATGATAATGATAATTATAATAATGAAGAAGAAGAACCCGTTTATGATTCACTGAGTCCTGCCGAGCAAGATTATTTTCGTGGATTCGCAGACACTTTAGCTGATTACAAGGGAGAATGGACAGATATTGATCTTACTGGATCCCTTACACCACCAAAAGATTTATTCATTGATGTTCGTGTTCTTAAAGATGCCGGTGAGATACAAACAGAATATGGAGTACTCACTTTAAGTAAAAATAGTCAATTCTATGTAAGACACGGTGACGTTGAGAGACTTATCCGTCAGGGTCTTCTACAACGACTCTCATAAGATTATAATAGTAGTTATTATTACTTTAATTATTATTTGATGTATATATGTACAATGCAGTTCCTTCATTTATTCTCCATGATATCCACGTACCGATTTCGTGCGTTCTTTCGCCCACTCCGTTTTTGACCTGTTGTTGCAGGAGGTGCCGCCAAAAGATCGTCCAAATTTGCCGTGGCTTTAGTTGCCGGCGGTAATGGTGGAGTTGATGCGGATGCTGATGGTGGCGGTTGTGATGGCTTTACTGCCGGTGGTAGTGGTGGGCCACTCGCTACACTGCCGCCATCAGGAGGTGGTGTCGCAGCGGCAGGGCTCGGCTTTTTCACAGCTGCCTTAGGTGGTGGAGGTAACGCACTGGGTCCCTCATTATCGAGTTTAGCAGATTTATTGACCCATCGCTTGAGTTCTTTATCATAGTAGAATTTACTTTCCTCCCCCAGTTTAGCCCTGATAGCTTTGGGCTGCTGTTGCTGTTGTTGTTGATCTTGTAATGATTGCTCTGCATTATTTCGATGAAGCCATGAAAACCATCTTCCTTTCTTTGGCGTTTCTAATATTCAATTATAGTTAGTTATCGGCACTCTAACCTATTGCATAAAAAAGCTTACCTTCTTGAGGCTTCTCATCCTCTTGTTGCTCTTCCTTTTTAGCTGGCTCCGTCGCAGGCGGTTGATTTGTCTCATAAACTTGCTCAGGCTCGTACCGTCTATTTGTATCATCGTCTGGAGTTGCTAGACCACTTGTACCACCTGCTCCGTCCTCCTCTTGCTGTTCTTCGCCCTCTTGTTCATTAGCTTCCACAGCGTCAGGCTCGTAACTCGGTGGCTCGTAAACTGGTGGAGCAAATCCGTATGGTTCTTCTTCTTCCTCATGATACGCAACAGCTTCCTGACTCTCATGCAGCTGCTCTTGGTTAGGTCCTGCAGCTCCAATGTCTGATGCAACACTGCTTCCCGCATGTAGTGAGAATGTAGCTGGTGTGGGTGCTGTAATATCTGTAAGTGATGATGATTCATTGTAATACATATCATCACCTTGCTGCCTAGGATGGGTACCAGTCCCAACTTCAGCTTCCGGTAATGGATATCCATCTTCAGACGGCACCATACTATTAGTACTAACAACTCGCCTGTTAGATGCCTGATATCGTCCCGTTAATCCTCTGGCCGATTGCGCATGACGCAAATGAGGAGGAGGAGCTGGTGCACCATTAGTTTCTAATGAGGGGCTTTGAATTTCACTATTCCCACCAGCAAGACTCGTTATATCAGTCACAGATGACGAGTACGAGTATCGTAGTTGTGCAGACGAGGGCCGACTGGTGACTTCACTTGCAGGAGCATAACTTCGCGATCTGCTACCACCATTAGCAACTGGACGCGCAGGATATGGCTGATGAGGTGGACCTCCCATAGGCGATGGTTTTGATATTTCCCGTGGAGTCATTATTCCTGCTCCGGGACTAGTTGGCAGAGGATAGGCATCTCTTAGGTTCAACGCTGAGGGTTGTTGACTGATCACTACAGAAGATGGAACTCTCGTAATACCCACAGCTTCCGATTCGGCTGCAATTTTACCAAATCGGATATCTTGACCACGTTCTTTATTACCTGGCCTCTCCTCTCCTCGTTGCCCGCCGCTTATAGTACCTGGACCAGTCTCATTTTCTACTCCGTCTCCAGCAACAAATTTTGTAAAGCTCTTATCAAGTTGAGTCCACATTTTGTCAAGTTTAGGACGAGCGATCTTTCGCGACAGCCAGCTCGCTGATAGCTGTTCAAGGCTAGGGTTGTCAGATAAAAGTTGCAGTCTCTCTCGCACTTTGAGAATCAAAAGATCAGCCCCGAAAACCTTCCCTGATGATACCTTGAGAAGACTAAGCACATTCTCCAAATACCTACTCGCTTCTGCTACATAACCGTAATCTGCGAGAGCTAATCCATGATAAAATTTGAAAATTAAAGTGTGGTTAAAGGGAACGGCATGAGCAGGTGAAGCAAGAGTCATTATATACTCGTACGTCTCTGTTAGACATATTGCTTCAAGATTCGTAGAAACTGGGTCAGGCGATCCGACAAGTTGGAATGACGGAATCTTTTGCGACACTGCGAGGGAAGAACACTGAATCAACGGATAGGCGAAGAGAAAGCAAATGTGAGCTGCAAATGTAGCACCTTCAGCAGCAAACTTCTGACCCAATGCCAAGATCCCTTCCTTATCATTTGGAGTTCTGTTGCATAATATGGAGGTTAGTGCCGTTTGCCATTGCCTAGAATGGCCACTTGGAGACCAGTTGGTCAATGAATCGAGATGATCGAATGAACGAGAACCAAATCCAGCAAATACTCGATACACAGCGGCCAATGACTCAGCATTAGAGCCCAGATTGGTCACCTCTGATCCGATAAACTCCTTGATAGCTGTCTGCCAAATGTCAGGTCCTGAAATGCTTCCAATAACAAGAGCATGTGAATAGAGATGCTTATCTAGAGCATAGTAGACAGCAGCCGCTTTATCTCCCTTTGCTAGAAAGCCTTCAATAGTTTCTACATCAGAAAGGTTGAGTGAAGTTCCTCCAGCTGTAAGGGAAGCAGCATTTGCTGTTGCTAAATCGTTGCTTTGTTGTTTTATATATAAGTCAGCACTTGTTTGAAATGAGTTACTCTCATCTACCGTTTTGGATGAGACAGGATGAAATATATCGTTGAGCTCTTTAGCGACTTCTGGTGTAGCAGGCAAGTTAAAGTCATGAATTAAAAATAGTCGCAAAACTTTATACAGAGCAATTAAATCTTGAGTCGCAAGCTGCTCATCAGCAACCTTATTAAAGATTTGACCTTCCAATACCTCGATAGATGTAGTAAGCCATTTCTCCACATCCTTGCTCCTTTGCTTGTTAACTTTTTTGTTCCCAGGAGCAAATAAAGGACCAGGAAATTTTGTAAGTGCATCAGGCAATGATACTAAATCCCTTGTTTTGCGGATGTGAATCTCCCCAGATGTTGAAGTTCCAAATGAAATCTCCGGCTGGCTCACAGTAACAATTCTCCCATTGCAGCCCCAGCATAGAAGCATGTGACGGCGAGGAAGCATTGGATGATGAACAGCGCTTACTGGCGATCCCGAAGCGTGTGATGGAGGTGCAGCAGCAGCAGCAGCAGCAACTGCTGAGGGGACTTTCTGTAGAGCGCCAGGAATCCGTCTAGCCTGAGGAGGAGAAAATGGAGGCCTTGCAGCAGCAGACGTAGCCGTAAGAGGGGGAGGTCGAATGCCTGCATTGTTGGAAGTGGGAAGGACTGGAACTGACTGAGCTGCAGCAGGGTAGCCGCTCACTTGCTGATAGCCTGTCTGAGGTGGCTGTTGCTGTTGTTGCCGGTATTGGCCGACTGATGGTGCAGGAGATGAATTAATAATAGAGCCACCTGGAGTATGAGGTGGGCCATATCTTTGTGAGCGAGCGCCTGCGCCGCCTGAAGCAGTAGGCACGGTTGGTGTATAAGGAGCACCAGCATACGCAAAAGAAGGAGACGATGGAGACGGTGCATTCGCTGGTGGTTGAGGTGGTTTTGAGGAAGTATGCGGTGCATAAATCGAAGGCGATGCGACAGCCGCTGGAGAGTAGCGAGATGTAGTAGGAGAATTAGATATCCTCGGAGCCAGTCCAGCGGCAGAGGAAGGTCCACCGTGGCCTAGCGCCGGTGCACCTGCAGGTGGTACATTAGTCTGAGGATGATGCCCCGGGAAAGCCGGAGCGGGCTTTGGAGGAAGAGGAATAGTAGTCACAACAGGGTGACTTGTAATCGGCTGATAAGGCTGGGCAGGCCGTGGAGGAGGGTGACCATAAGAATCTGAGCGACTTGCGACAGCAGGTGGTGGAGGAAGGGGTTGAGGTGGTTGAGACACAGCTGGGGAAAATTGAATAGCGGATGGGACAGGACTAGGCTGAGAAGACTGGACTCGGGAATGAAGAGACGCTTCAATTTTGCGTTCAGTTTCCAGTACATCCATGGGAAAATCATACGCATTCGTACCTTTGCGGTCAACTTTGATTGGAGCTGCCGATTGTTGGGCAGAATTCAAAGCCGTAGAAGTATTTATCTGTGGGAGGGGTTGCCAAAAGCTAGAGGAGGCAGATGCAGCAGCAGGACTTGGTCGATATGGCTTTTGAGCAGTTGATGCAGCGTTGCCGACTATAGGTTGTACATTCGCTGAAGGATTAGGGGCAGCTTCTTGCTCATCAAGTAGATCATCATCCTGTAAAAAGGAAAAGTCCGTTTGAGCTTGATCCTGAACATCATCCAGCAGTTCGTCGTCGTCTTCTAGTAATGAATCAAAGGGGATTGCAGATTTCTCTGCCGTAGACTTCTCTGGAGCTGTAATAGATTGATCAAATGGCGTTGTAGCGAGTTTATCGAAGAAGGATTCGCCAACTTCTAGGTGTTCAGAGGTGGCAAAAGGATCAATATTATCTTGCTGCTCCGGGTGCACCTCCGGTTGATCATGTGGTACTGTTTGAGTAGTATTATTCTGGGATATCGAAGCCAAGAATCCATCATCATCTTGGGTTGAAAAAGGATTGTGATTATCAACAGAGGAAGCATCATTCTCAGGTTGTGGTGGAGCGTTGATCTGGTTGTTTAAATCATCATTACCATCATCATTACCTGATGAATTTCCAATAGCATTATCAATAGCATTACCGTCATTCAGTAGACCATCATCTTGGGTTGAAAAAGGAACATGATTATCAATAGAGGAAGTATCATTCTCAGGTTGTGGAGAGTTGATCTGGTTGTTCAAATCATCATTACTGGGTAGATGTTCAATAGCTTTAGCATCATCATTGCCATCGTTTAGTTGATCACCATCTCGGGTTAAAGAAGGATCGTGATGATCAATAGGCAAAGTATCATTCTGAGAATGTAGTGGTGAAGAGTCGATCTGATTGTTTAAATCATCATTACCATCACCATTACCGGATGAATCTTCAATAGCGTTATCAATAGCACTACCATCGTTTAGTCGATCACCATCTTCGGTTGAAAAAGGATCATGATTATCAATAGAGAGATTATCATTCTTAGGTGATGTTACAGAGTCGATCTGGCTGTTTAAATCATCATTATCAGGCGAATATTCAACAGCTTTACCATCATCATTGCCATCATTTGGCTGATCCTCATTAAGTTCAACTCCTAATCCGTTATGATCTGAAGTTTGTCGATCGTTTTCCTTTGAATAGACGACGTACACGTTAGCTATATGAAACTCAATAAAAGGAGAGGATAAATACACACAATCTCAAGGGACTCCTCCTGTAACTCGAGCTGACCAAGCTGATCCGTAGGGTATGGCGGAATATATACAGGATACTCATATTTGAGCGGCAGATAGGCTGGATGCCAATGGCGCTTATGCTCCTCCAGTGACATTGGTTCCCCCTTTAATTCCATGGCGGTGAGTGGGAACTATCTATACATCCAACATCACCCACCAGCAAGGAGAAGCAACAACAAGGACAGATCATCACCGTCAACAACAACGGCATATCTACGCACATACTGTCTTATTTGCTCTCTTTTATTTGGCCAAGTTGTCGTTGAGCAACCATAAAAGGGATAACCCGGGATTGGCTCTCGTCGACCCTCCCCAGGCGCTTAAACATATCCTTATTCGGGTTGGAAAGTGGTCTTTGTCTATGATCTGGAATAGGGCAAATTACAGAAAGAAGTCGTCCTCTTTGATGGCCTCTTTGGTACCGTTACGCTTATTGTCTTCTAATAATCACTCATCTATGTCGACTGCTGCCGAGAATCATGATAATAACACTACCACCTCAGAGGTGAGATCTCCTCTTATATCAAAAAATTCAAATGAAGAAGATAGTGATGATGTAGGTACGCGTACTGTATCTCCTGATGATATGGTTAAACCAAAATATCCTGCCAATGCGATATCAAATGCTAAATACACCCCGCTTACGTTTGTGCCGATCATTCTATATCAACAATTCAAATTTTTTTTCAACCTTTACTTTTTGCTTGTGGCTCTATCTCAAGCTGTCCCTATACTTCGTGTCGGTTATCTCTCTTCATATGTTGTTCCGCTCGTGTTTGTGCTGGTCGTGACTATGAGCAAGGAAGCAATGGACGATATCGCTCGACGCAAGCGTGATGGAGAGGCCAACAGGGAGGCTTATGAGGTCCTTTTTCCTGATCGCATGGTTCAGAGCCAACATCTCACTGTTGGAGATCTGGTTGTTCTTCACAAAAATCAACGTGTGCCTGCTGATCTTGTTTTGGTCAAGTCTTCAGAGAAAACTGGCGAGTGTTTTATCAGAACCGATCAACTCGATGGCGAAACAGATTGGAAACTTCGAAATGCCCCCTCGCTGAGCCAAGACTTGTCTAATGTTGAACTCCCTAGTTGTATTATTAAAGCTGCTCGCCCTTCCAAAGATATCCATACATTTCTGGGTACTCTGACTGTTGAGCCGTCCTCGTGTCCGCTAAATGTCGATAACACCCTTTGGGCTAATACAGTAATTGCTTCAGGCTCGGTGGTTGGCTGTGTTATCTATACAGGGACTGAAACAAGACAAGCTATGAACACATCTTCTGCTGGAACCAAAGTTGGATTATTTGAAATCGAAATCAATAAGTTATCAAAGATCCTCTGTCTATGTGTATTCTTGTTGAGTATTATTCTTGTTGTTGCTCACGGATGGGACAAGTACTGGTACGTGTCGGTCATGAAATTTCTCATTTTATTTTCTTCCATTATCCCCGTCAGTCTGCGAGTCAATCTAGATTTAGGCAAATCCGTGTACGCTTATCAGATTGAGCACGATAAAACAATACCAGATACAGTGGTACGTACCAGTACGATTCCAGAAGATTTAGGTCGGATCGAGTATCTTCTTACTGATAAGACCGGGACATTGACACAGAACGATATGGTGTTGAAAAAGATCCATGTTGGTTCCGTATCTTATGCTGGGGATGCTATGGACTATGTGTCGAGTCTTGTCCGTGGTGATGTGTCAATGCCGCGAACTACAAGACGCGATATGGGTGCAAAAGTCAAGGACTTGGTATTTGCTCTTGCTCTATGCCATAATGTAACTCCATCATACGAAGATGGAGAACTCACATACCAAGCATCATCGCCAGATGAAATTGCTATTGTTGAATGGACTAATAGTGTTGGACTTTCCCTGGTAAAACGAGACCGAAGCTCCATTGTGTTGCGATTGGATAACGGTTCGGGACAGGAACTTACATACGACATTCTACAGATGTTTCCATTTACTTCAGAAAGTAAAAGAATGGGCATTGTTGTAAGAGATCGAGAACGTGAAGAGATTATGTTTTTAGAAAAGGGAGCCGATACAATCATGGGAAGGATTGTCCAACGCAATGACTGGCTCGAAGAGGAGACAGGTAACATGGCACGCGAGGGATTACGGACACTTGTAGTAGGGCGAAAGCGACTTAGTGATCAAATGTATGATACTTTTAGTACAAAGTATCAAGAGGCAGCCCTCAAGATGACGAATCGGGATTCAGCAATGGCAACTGTGGTCAGAGACTACTTAGAGCATGATTTGGAGCTTCTGGGACTTACTGGAGTAGAAGATAAATTGCAAAAGGATGTCAAGCCATCGTTAGAGATTCTTCGGAATGCTGGTATTAAGATCTGGATGATTACAGGAGATAAGGTAGAGACGGCACGGTGCGTGGGTATCAGTTCCAAGTTGGTAGCACGAGGACAGTATATCCATGTGGTTGCCAAAGTGACTCAACGGGCTGCAGCCTACAGCCAGCTCGAATATGTAAAGGCGAGGCCGGACTGCTGTTTGCTTATTGATGGTGAATCACTTGCTCTGATGCTTGACCACTACAGAGAAGAGTTTATTGCAGCCGCTGTGCTATTACCAACAGTGATCGCGTGCCGATGTAGCCCAACTCAGAAGGCCGAACTCGCCAAAGAGATCAAGTCCTATACTGGTAAACGAGTGTGTTGTATTGGTGATGGTGGTAATGATGTCAGCATGATCCAAGCAGCCAACGTTGGAGTAGGTATTGTCGGCAAAGAAGGAAGACAAGCATCACTTGCAGCAGATTTCTCTATCACCCAATTCTGCTTTCTAACTAAGCTACTGCTATGGCATGGGCGCAACTCATATAAGCGGTCTGCGAAAATGTCTCAATTTGTCATTCACCGTGGTCTCATAATCAGTATCTGCCAGGCAGTGTATTCGATATTCTCTGCATTTGAACCACTCGCTCTTTATCAAGGGTGGCTTATGGTTGGTTATGCTACTCTTTACACAATGGCTCCAGTTTTTTCACTTGTTCTGGATCGAGATGTGGATGAAAACTTGGCATTACTCTATCCTGAACTCTACAAAGAATTGACAGAGGGTAAAAGTTTATCATTTCGTAGCTTCTTTATTTGGGTACTTATATCTGTCTACCAGGGTGGCATTGTCCAAGGACTTGCTCAAGTCCTTGTAGGATTGGATACGAGTGTCTTTACCAAACTAGTTGCTGTCAGTTTTACGTCTCTTATACTGGTGGAACTGATTAATGTGGCATTGGAAATCATTACTTGGTGCAAGACAATGATTATGACCGAAGTGATTACTGCTGCCATATATTTTATCTCCATCCCATTCTTGGGTGAGTACTTTGATCTTCGCTATGTTATTACTGGAACATTTGTATGGAAGACAGTTCTTATAACTGCTACTGCTCTTATACCACCTTGGATTGCGAAGACTCTCCGACGCAAGCTCAAACCTCCTAGTTACGCAAAGGTTCAACAGGGTTAAGGGGAAGAAAAGGATATATTTTATACAAACTGTGTTTTATTTCTAGTCTTTTGTTTTCAGTTAATAAGAATGAAAGGAACATGTTCATCGTCGTTTTCTATTAAATGCTGCCTGGCGTCTATAAAGGTTATCTTTACGCTGGCGTTTACGTTGTCGAATCTTTATGCGGGCCTTCTTATTTGGTCTTTTCCGCTTGCTATGTAGTTGGATTTTTGAATTGATTTTAGCTAAATCCATAACTCTCCAAGGCATCTCGAGTGCATACTAATCGGCGAAATATTAGTCCGACTTGTGTAGTAATAGGGTGGAAAAATTTTTTTTGTCAGACTTACATATGGATCGTGTGATCCCCCCAATATATCCTCTCCTGTGACTGCGACCTGCCGCATCTTTTCAAGTCTCGCTGTGTCTGATGGGTCGGCAAAGTAATAGCTTTCAGGTCTAGTAAGATGCACCTCATCCTGCTCTGGAGACGGAGATCGGATCACCACTGACGCTCCTTCCACGGGTTTGGAATTGAAAAGTCGGAATTCATATACTTCTTGTTTATCTTGTTGATCCGTCTCGGTGGCATCATGAATAATATTCAGCTCTTCGAACTCTACTTGCGGTAGTTCTTGCGACTTCTCTTCTTCATCCTGCGATACCTGTTCAAATAGATCTGCCCTAGAAACTCTATAGAAAATACAACAATTGTAAGCAAAAGATTCAAGGTATTAGTAGAATTCTACTATTAATTTTATTCTTACATGACTTCATTTCGAGACAACTCCACCATGAGAATGTGTACCTTTTTACTCTTGGTGATGGGTATTTTTGGTGTAGCAACAACCAAGCTACAAGTAAATTATATACAATTAAAAAAAAAAAAAAAAAAAAAAAAATCCTACTACTTGCCGACGCAGAAAGATTCAAATACGACTCCTAGAACCTCTTCAATATCGATTCCCTGTCCAGTAATTTTCCCAATAGTTTCAGCTGCAAACTTGAGTTCTTCAGATGCAAATACTACATCTCGTAGACCGTAGTAGTGCTGGAAACTTTCTAAACATGGTAGTAATTCATTATCAATAAGTTGTTTAACTCTTTGAGATGCTCCTATAGGGTCCAAGGTCGTACCCTCACCATTTATAACTTGTTCCAGATTAGAAAACTGGTTTGACAGTCCTGATAAAAATTGATCCATCCCTTGGCCTGTCTTGCATGATATTGGCCAGATATTACTCGCATCAATACTTCCTATTCGTTGAGCGACCTGGTTTATAAGCTTCCCTACTTGTTCCTCCTCCTCTTTAACAAGATCAACCTTGTTGAGAGCCAGAACCACATTCTTCCCCGCCGCCAGCAGCGCTTGCAATTCAGGCGCAAGCGCCGTTGCTTGGTTCAGGAGATCACGAGATATGGGCAGCACCACCAGGACTATATGGGCACTCTGAGCTTGTTGCCGAGCCCTACGGATCCCCTCACGTTCAATGTCCCCAGCCTGATCAATCGTAGCACGAATACCAGCCGTGTCCTCAATAAGGACTTTGAATCCCCCAATGTCAAGGGGTATACTAAGAACATCTCGTGTAGTCCCAGGCTCGGCACTTACAATTGCAGCTTGCCTCTTGGCAAATGCATTTAATAAGGATGATTTACCGGCGTTAGGCGGACCCAGTAGTGCAATGCGAATACCCTGTTGAATGATTTCGTACCGATCAATCTGTTGGAGATGAACTCGAATATCCCTAGTAAGACTAACAATTTGAGCATGCGCATTGGCAAATAATCCGTCCGCAGATCCAATATCTTGATCTTCACTAAAATCAATGAGAGCAGTGATTTGCGCCATGGCTTGAAGGATTCGATGTCTCCATCCATTGTAAAGAATTCTAGACTGCCCCGCAGCTGACTCGACTACGGCTAGTCGCTGTTGCTCCGTCTCCGCATTGATTATATCTCGAATGGCTTCGATTTGGGTTAGATCGAGCCTTCCATTCTCAAATGCACGCCTTGAGAACTCTCCGCGCTCAGCATATCTGATAGGATGACCCAGCCCATTAAGAGATCCAATTGCTCCAAGAACTGCCCGGACAACTGCCTGACCACCATGTGTATGTAGTTCGACCACATCTTCCCCAGTATAGGAATGAGGATTGGGGAAGAACAGACTTAGTCCTTGATCTAATATCCTCTCGGAGTGCCTAGGATTCCTCAGCGTACACAGTTCTGCTTTTCGCGCCACCAAAGGCCGATCCTTACTCCGCCTACTCAGGCACCTCAGAATCTGCATATTAGCATATTTTTGCTTCTCTCTAGTTTATAATTATTCTTCCACTTACATATTCGCTTGATGGCCCCGATGATCGTATGACTGCAATTCCTGCTTTGGAGCCTCCACTCGAGAGAGCATAGATAGTATCATCGGCCCCTGAGGAAAAGTTCCTCAGCCATCGTCGTGATAGCCGAGTGCCCTCGAAGACTGCTCGTCTCGACATTTAGCTTGCCCAAGAAGTTGGGATCAAAAACTCAACACCATAAAAAGGATCTCGAAAACCTTTAATTCGTTTGGGAAATAAGTGCAACTTTTCGTGAATTTTATAGTATATTCACAACATGATACCCATAACTCGGCAGCTCCTCCGAGGCAAATGTCACGGAACGGAACTGCTGCGTAGAGCCCCGTTTTCGAGCGGCAAGGTACGACTATTGCATGCTTCTTACAGATCACGGGCGCGTGATGAACATGAGGACAGAAAGCTACCGACGTCTAAGCAGGATGCACAAGACCAACCATCGACGACACCACCTCGGATAAGATACCAAAGGGTAACATATGAGATCCCCAATCCGCCCAAGGCAACTCCTCATATTATATTTCCAAATTTCCCGAATCAATCTACATGGCGCCGGTATTTACCCGTGTTCGCCGGAGTTGGCGCACTGGTTTGGGCTATCTACGCTTACAACAAATTCATTACACCCAAAGGAGGCAATGAATCTGACACCCTGAATTCAAAGACATTTAGCACATATATCATTGTCAACAAAGTATCTGTATGTGATGATATGATGCTTATTGAATTGGCGCCTACGTTTGAACAAACTAAAAAGCTCCAGAGCTCAAAGAAATCGTTTTGGAATGGAAAGAGAATATGGAGTGTGGAAGTGAAACAGCCAGAATTACAAATTGTCAGAAATTACACACCTCTTCCTCTTACACTTATGGGCGGACCCGATCTAGACCGGGGCGTTCTCAAGATTATCAATAGCG
Organism: Trigonopsis californica; assembly: GCA_030574475.1. NCBI lineage: Eukaryota > Fungi > Ascomycota > Trigonopsidomycetes > Trigonopsidales > Trigonopsidaceae > Trigonopsis > Trigonopsis californica. Next base: position 26,123 of record JAJMFC010000071.1, read on the forward strand.
CCAATGATACCGGTAATATGATGTTGGTGGTGAAGAAGTATAATGAGGGGGAAGTATCACGATGGCTTCACAGTTTGGCGACTGGGTCGAGAATTGAAATTCGTGGTCCACACGTCGACTACGATTTCCCGCTATGCCCACTCGACAAGTTACCTCCACGCAGACAAATGCAAGATCTTCCATTGTCGATGCCCGCTGACCGTCCAATTCCGCTCCAAGTGGCTAAGACAATTGCTGCTAAAGGTGGGAATCCTCATCCCGAAGATTTGGTCTTCTTCGCTGCTGGTACTGGGGTTATCCCTATCTTGCAAGTCTTACTCTCCCGTAATCCCTTTCGTGGTAATGTGGATGTTTTCTACTCTGTCAGATATTCAAATGAGATCCCATTACCTCGCATAATGTATTTTTTGGAGAAGGTAGGAAGAGCTAATTTCCATTATTTTGTTGAGGAAGATGGAATAAATCTCAAACTTGAAGATGTCTACCCACCAAGTCGAGATACATCCAACAGTAATATTCTTGTCACAGACCAAGATAAACAAGAAGAGGAGACTGCCAACAAATACTCGACAGCTCTCGAACAAGCCACTGCATTAAGAAATATGGGAGTCAAACCACATCCTCGCTTAGCTCTTGTCTGTGGACCTTACGGATACATTTCCTACGTAGCTGGACCAATGGCTTCCCCAGAGCAAGTCCTTCATGATCCATCCCATGACAACCAGGGTCAATTGGGTGGATTACTAGCTGCAAAGGGCTGGTCTAAAGATGAAGTTTATAAAATGGCATAGGGAAAAAAAAAAATAGAAGCAATTTTGTAGATAGATATTTATTGTATATATGTAGAGCACTCTTTGATCCTGCAAGAGATATATATGAAGAGAGAAAAAATAAAATAAAATTCCAACCAAACGTGAAAACAAAACAAGACAAAAGATAATTAAAAAAAAAAAAAAAGGAAAATAATAAAGAAATAGATTCACTTTCAACCCCCACTTGCTCCAGGTGGACGCTCTTGTTCCTCGGAAATTACGTATTGTTTTGAAAGGAGCTGCCTTAATTCCGGAGTGATCTCCGGGAGCCTACTAAGCTGGGCAGGCGTAGTAGCACCTTTGCGTTTCAAGTCGACTGTTTCAACCGTAGCCTTGAACTTATAGAAAAGGACTTCTGCATGATGAAGAGTCTCCTCTAAATCAATATTCATTGATAAATCATTCATGTATCGCAAAATCTCATCAAATTGCCGTAGATTTTGCATAATGATACGTTTATGTTTATCCAAAACAGCAAAAGCAACAAACAAGTGAAACTCCCCACTCAAATAATCGGTCCACAATACTTCCCATAGTCTAAGGACATCATCCCATTTAAACTCACGTTTGAACCATACAAGTAGCATACGAAAGAAGAAAAACAGATTGGTGGAATCAGCTCTAGCCAAATGATCGTATAACTCAGGTTCCATGAGCGCTACTAATTGATCTAGCGTCAGAAGCTGCTGCTTCATTCCTGACTGATCTCGCAAGAAATTGCGTTGCATCCTTTTCATAAATCCCACAAATGCCCAAAAAGCCATAGAGTCATCCTGAAACACAACGTATAGTGGAGACAGCAAGTCGCTCATCCCTTGAACGTATCCCAGATTTTTATTGTATTCATTATAAGTAATGAGCATGCTTTTCATTTGTTCCATATCAGCATTGGTCCCTGTAAAAGAGCTTTGGGGATCAGGGTGGGGAGAGTCTTCATTTTCAAAAAGAGGCAGGCTTCGATCAGTCCTATGGACATCTTTTTCAATCCGATTCTTTTGATCACGCCAAAATTCACTAGTGTCCTGGCGGATGTAGGCATCCCACCACACACGCTTAAGCCTATAATACTCTTCCCGCTGAGATGCCTTGATCGCCTGTCTTTCTTGATGAGACGTACCCCATCCGTAAACTTCAAGTAGAAAAGGCCACGCTTCCTGTCTGACCTCTGGGTCCAGCCCTCCATGGAAAATACGTTCCTTGACCTCGGTAACAGAGATTGATAATCTACCTGTATGATCAAAGAATCCATTCCACTCCTCTACAGATACTGGATTCCGTCGGGTTACCTGGTGTTGAAGATCGAGAACTTCAAAATCTCCCACCAAACTTCCAATACTTTCAGAAGAGTAGGGATCTAGAATCACTCTCTTCCGATTGCGCTCTGACTCTTCGGCGATACTCATGGCCCATTTCGCAAGATAGACACGGGCACTGTCAAACTCATCCCCAATCTTTTGCACCTCAGGTTTGTTAAGAAGATTCCTCACGGGAGCCGGAGAACTGTCATATACCGTCTTTGCAGCTTTCTTTGACAGGTGCGTGACATGAGCAAGCTTTTCGAGTAACGACCATCTGGCATCTTTAAACATCTTGACAAAAGGATCCTGTGTATCTGCATCAACCTTAACCTTGGGGCTAAATGCTTGGATATCTGTAGGGTCTGGATTGATGAGGAATAATTGAGGTTCCAGCGTAGATCGGACAACCTTGCAATACTTGGAAAGCTGTCGATAGAAGTCTTCGCCCCCCCAAAAGATGCGACCACCAGTGTCAACTTGATCGAAGGTATCGAAGCTTCTACTTCGTTCTCGTTGTTCGTTGGCAGTACTTTTCGATTCAGAGTCATGAAAAAAGAGAGCTGGTAAAGCATCTTCCGATTTAGTATATATAATTATGGAGCCGTGCCACCACCCTAAAGATGGAGGCCGAAAAGATATTGAATAAATTTCAAAAAGAGGTACTGAAAATGCATACGAGGAAATTGATGATGCGGGTGGTTTCGATACCAGCACCTCTGACATGCTAGTCGATGTCGTATCAGGGTTCAAATCCACCTTAACGTAGCTGTCGTAATCTGCTCCAGCAAGTGACTGTTCAGGAATCCATGATACAAGGATCTCCTCATTCTTCGCTGCTGGAGGACGTACCAAGGCTATAAAGCCTGGGATATTATCCTTTGCAGACGCCGACGAGTGTACATAGACCTAGTTATGAAGTGTTAAAAAGAAGATTACCAAATTATACCGTAAACTGTAACTTACCTTTGACTTTGAATACAGCAATTGAACCTTGGATCCATAAGACGATGCCTCCATTTGAATCGGTCAAAATGGCGCTGCACTCCCTGTTTTGTATTCTGCTCTTTTTCTGTTGGTCCGGGGAGGCGATGCGATCTTCAACTCTCCACAGAGCAACGTCATCACATTAAATCCAGCCTTAATATTATCTCTAAAAAAAAATTGAATAAAATATACAAAAATTATATAAAATATTTCATCAGCCAATGCAATGCAAACTATTCAACAACAAGTAAAATACAGAAAACAAAGTCATATGTAGAAAAAAGAACAAAACAATTCCATGAATGTAACTTCTATCTACCGTAGTTCCCAGGTGGTGGACGCTCAAATGCAGGTGAAGATGGCCCGTGAGAACGTGTTCCTCCTCGAAGCTTATCACGCAGCCTTGAGTTGGATGTGTTGAATCGTCCATCCAAAGATGCACGACCTGGGGTAGTAGGACTCATTAATGGAGGCTCATCAACACGATTCGAAGAAGGAAATCCCCCGCCGCTTCCTCCAACTTCTAGACTCTGCGTCTGTAAAGTAGGCATGCTCGCAGATGTAGTTTGATGTTGCGCTGCTGTCGCTGATCCCCTTCGATCGTATATATCCCGCAACGTAGCTCGAGGCTTGATAGGTCTACTGCCGCCCATATCTCCAGGCGGACTAATATATCCTCCGCGACTGTTGTTTCTCATTTGCGGGACCGGCGTTGCTGATGTACTCACTGGTGCCGACCTCGGCGCTGCTGCGTAATTATTATTTAATGGAGGCGGTATTGAATCTTTCACCAACCACGACGGTGGATATCCTTGTTTCTTCATATAGTAATCTACCAGTGTGCGATGCACTATTGTATTCTCTGGATCGTTACCATCGTCTTGTAAAGAGCCCTTACTGTTACCGCCTCCATAGTCCTTCACTCGCGACCAAAATCCTGCAGTTGCCATTCAATTCAGATACCTTATTCTAAAAGTCAAGCCTCTCATGCACACAGCTCTCTAAGGTGGTGCTTAGGACTAAATATGTTACCAATCGAAACCAAGTCTAATGGGTTCCCCGGATATCAAGCGAAGGAGACGGTTGGGAGCCTATTTTCCTTCTTGGAATTATTACACTGTACAACGATATCGGTATAAAAATAAAAAAGACTTGTATGAACGTCGCCGGCAATGCCAGTAGAATTCAACCAGACATATATTTAACACACAAAAACAAAACAATTATAAAAAATTAATACCGAATTATCCAATCCAACGTCCAAATGCTGTTATAGACTTTCTTTTCCCTGGTTACTTTCCTACTTTTGCAAGTTGAGCCGCCGGAGAATTTCAGCTCCTGTGCTCCCCTTAGTGTTATCCAATGGATATTGCCGAGATAATGAAGGCGCTGAAGGAGATGACGCCTGATGACCCTCTGATGCTGCCCTAAAGTCGGATATTATCGATGCAGACGTTGAGCCGATTGGGAATTTTCTCTTGCCTGTAATTGTATGGGTCAGTGGGGTGCTGTCCTTGACCTTGGGGGTAACTCCATGCTTCATGGCGTAGTTGTAAAGCCATTCTGATAAATCTGTGTATCCACCTCCAACTCGGACCATGACCCGCTCTGAAACTATTCGAACCCATATTGTAAACGATGTTCCGTCCGGCTTATTTATCTGGTACTGTCTTGTTTCGCCATATCCACTATTATTGGATCCATGGCCGCTCAATGATGATACAACGGATGGCGATCCATTGCTGTGATGCACATTACCCGCTGGACTTCCCATTGACGTATGTGCAGGGGTCATGTGAATGTCATGGGGCATATCCTCCAGGATCATGTTTATCTTCTGTTCAAGAGTTGCAGATGCGTTCTTTGGAGGTGTCTGACCCTTTTCGGCAGACAACCCATTCTGCTTGAGGTATAGACTCCGAGCTGCCCCAATCTCCTCTTTGGCTGTGATTCCTTCACCCAAAATAGGTGGTGGGACATAGCTTCTGACTGGCGTGACAATGTCACGATTCTGTAAGGTGATTTTTGATGCACCACTGCCACCCTCGGGAATCGAAATGTCTTCTGCACCATTGTGCTGTTGTGATAGCTCACCTAAGTTCTCTTGGTCAGGGTCCGTCTCCACATGCCGTAGTTGGGGGTATTCACTTGCTTCGACATTTGTATTGTTAATGACATTCTGTTTATTGTTACTACTGCCATCATCTCCAGCAATGAGATTCGTAAAACCAGGCACACTCCTGGCCAAGGAAGATGCACGACTTCTCGACCCCAGATCATTGCCTGATGCTAGAGACATGAAATCATCCATTGGAGTTTGGCTCCCTCCGCCGCGTTGGGAGGAGGTTTCACTGAAGGCCATAAAGATGGGTTCTGTCTCTCTATAACCCGAAGTAGCGGCTGCAGCTGACGCACCGTCATCATCGTCATCACATAGTGCAAATGCAGACATCATGATTGGCAACTCATCTAAAATACTAGTAGTAGTTGTTCCAGATGAGCCACTAGTCCTTTGTTGTTGTAATTGTTGCGATGACTTGCGTCGCAAATCAAGTCGGGAAGAACTTTTACTGTGTGAAACGACAGACTGATTTTCAAGGATTTGCGATAAGGGTCCAATATTCCTCGCTCGATTCCTTACCTCGTCCATAAGAGAACTCTGCTTGCGTCGTGGGTATTGGAGAGAGTTAAGAGATCTGAATGATCGGAGGGAACCTGGACTTGGCGTCCTGTTTCGTGTGCTGTGAGCCTTATATCTGCTTTGTTCCTTCATACCAATGTAATCTTCAAAGCGACCAGACATTTTATCAACCGGTGATCCTGCCGACGAACCAGTCGCCGATGAACCAAGAAGCAAGGGCGTCACTCTAATTCCTGCATCCTGGCCCCACTCTTGTCTGATTCGATGCTCTTCAAGTAGCTCATGCTGTCTTCTTTCAAACTCGTATTTTGCTCGCTCGAGCCTTTCTTTGTGTATTTCCTTTCTCAGCTCGGGTGTCATACTTTTATCACCCATTTCGTTCTCAGCAATAGTTTCCATGTGGAGATCTCCAGTCGCATGCCGCAGGTCTGGAAGACTTGCGCTGATACCTTCGTAGTCATCAGATGTAAATGATGGCACATAGTCTCCGGTCTCTGCGGGTATGCCTGACCGAATTAGGTTTTCGGGTGCTGATAGCGGCGGTTGTTTGATGCCTTCTTTCTGCTCAAGCTTCAAAACGTTCCTGGACTCAGATGATGCGGCCTCAACTTTCTGAGCCTTATCTTCTTCTTCTTCTTCTGCTGCTGCCTTCATTTCCGAATCTATCTTAGAAGATGTCTTCTGAAATCGGTCTATCCAGCTGCGAGGAATGGGCTCAACTGATACATCCATAATCTCCCCAAGGATTTCAGCCGCGACTCGCATTTGGAATTTTTTCGAGCTGATATCAGTTGAACATGATTGAGTTTCTTGGATAATCAAATCCATCTTTTCGCACAGACGGCATGCCACAAACCTCGAAGAGTATAGGTTCACCAACTTATCAAGGTCGTATAGCAATGGCAAGAGAGTTATTGTGATTAATGTGAGGACAAGGCCAGAATCACTTGTCTTGTCCCGGGTAGAACGCACTGCTTGCCTTAGACGTTCAGTATCCCAAGATTGTAGTTCTTTCTTGATAGAATGACATTTTTCATCTAAATGCTTTGCGCCATGATGATCTCCACTGGTCCAATCCCATTGTTTATACCACTGGTTCATGGCCGAAAGGTGCGTTGAACACCGGGATATTATCGAGAGACATGATAGCGCTATAGTTCTCAATGATTCTGGTAAGATATCCACAGAGCCTACAACCTGCTCAACTATAGACATGCCGTACTCATCGGCGTCGTTCTCTGTACTACCGTCGTCGTCCCGGGAAGGTGGAGCGATGATGAGGGTTGTAGATGAGCCGACATTCGCCATACAATAAAATGAGGTCCAACAAAACAAGTTCTCAATTAAAAGAATTCAATAGTACCCTAGTGAGGAACAGCGCTGATCAATACAAGTTGGTGATGATCCTTTGTCGTCTTTGTATGTTTAATATGCTCACTTCAGGACTTAGGGAAAGACCTGATTGGGTTCAAAATATCCCAAAACGGAAGGAACGCAAAGTTTCAAATAATTAAGCTTAAGTTAACTTTGTCCTTCCCCACAAAAGACTAGGCTCATATAAGTTATATAATGTTAGCTCATGACTATAAAATAGTATATTCATTCTGTTATACCGGATAAGAAAAAATAATAATCGCAACGTAGTATCTAAGATATTAGAAAGGGACTACATCTACGTCGCAATCTGCACTGTGTCCGGTCCAGAAAGTGGTAAGGCGCCGAATGGAGTACTCGGCACTCCACACTCCATGCTTTAATAGAAGTTTTAGCCTCTCAAGCACAAATTCACGGAGATATGGATCATCATCGATATAGAACCCTAGAGTTAACAGAGGCCAATGAATCATTGAGCTGTGGGGGTGACTGTAAGATACATGAGAAAGGAGATTCATCAGACATGAGATAGACTCCTTCACCAGTGGGGAGTTCCTGTCCAATAAAAGTAATGACGAATAGAGGGAAAGGATAGCAGCCTCGCAGTGAGCTCTGTGTGACAAAGTGAACCAATTTGGCTCATACATATCTGTGACTTCGATGCTGATGACTTTATTATCAACTGAGGACTGAAAGGTTGTTTGTTTGGCATTCTGTAATCCAACCAGAAGCTTTTGCACTCTCTCCTGATCAATATCTCCATATGCGCATCGGGCAGTATCGAGCAAGTACGAGAGTTCGTCAAACATATGCAAACAATCCGATGAGTAACCGAAGAAGATGTTGAACCCATTTTCCTTGAGAAGGCCGTAACGAGCGAGCTGAGTAGAATCTATCTGAAGAAAATCACGGAGAAATGAACGCTGCTGACCAGCCGTAGCTCTCAAAGACCCTCCTTTTGGCGAACTCAAGGATGCAATGACTTCTATAGCTGCAAACCATACTTCACAAAATGTCATGTCTGACTCAGACGCCTGCTGAGCAAGAAGAGTCCTTGCTCCCTGTAAATGTGCGCGCCATGACGAATCTGGCGAGCACAATTCAGCAGTACAGAGTAGAAGCACCGTAGTGACCACAGGAGCCAAAGATTTGCTTGCAAGCGTTTGCCGCTCAGATAGAATCTCAACCATAGGAGAAAGACACGAGGAAAGATATCGGCAACAAGCTATTTCATCGGCCGGATCTCCCGAAAGTCGAAATGCTGTGCGGGCTGATATGGCAAAGATTGCAGCTTTCAAATAGCTATACTGGCTGCACATGGATACGATGAAGTCTCGGACGGGATTAGCGATAGACGAACCAAATGGAAGAATGTGCAGAGATATTCTAGTGATAAAGATATCGAAGTATAACCTCTCACGCCGCGATAAATCTGAGTTATAGTCAAGATACCTGCTCAGCCTGAAAATAGGTTCGTGGGTAACCGTAGAGTTCATTATTGGCAAATCAGGCCGCTTCATTGATTGCTGTACTACCGAGTATAAACCAGGAAGCCCTTCGACTTGCACGTCTTGATCGGCAGCTTCTGCGGAGTCATGTTGATGCTTGTTGGAAACTGCCACAATATTTCTTTTATCGGAAAACTTGATAATTTTATCAAAAGAACATTGAAACCCGAGTCTCGAGCAGTTTGAGCACTCAGGCCGGCTTTCATCACACTTCACTTTGCGCGATTTGCAAGTGCCACAACCGGCACGGGAGTATGTCCCTCTGCCACACTTTTCCAAAATCATTCATCACTCCGTCTCTATTTATATGCAAGCAGTTATGTGCCTAAATAAACCTGAGTGGATGTGCAAATGCCCTCTTATCTCGATAAGCAGAAGTCGTTGATTTTTTATTATTTTTTGGCAGTTTAAATGTTGTCACGTGACTCATAAAATTGGGACTTTTAGCAAACAATGGGTTTCAGAGTAATTTAGGAGGAAGTTCATGAAAGCTCTAACTCAATGTAACAAAATACTTTAGAGAAGCATTTTCCCTCTTGTTCTACTTCTAAACAAGATATACTGTAGTGTTTATTCATCTTTTCTCAACTGTGGAGGGTTCAATCCTCAGTAATATTTAAGTTTGGCTTCGCCGCACGCCGCAATCTAAAGCCAATGTAGAAAAGTTTGCGGCTGCGAAATCGGAAATAGTTTCCCAGAGTGGAATAGTGTTCTTATTAGTCTCATCCACCCAGCTTGGGCTCGAGATTAGATAAAACCATGAAATAGCAGCAGTAATTGTCTCTAGGATCAACTAGTCTACGAGATGAATGTACACATAAATATTCTCTTTTACAGCATCATTCTTCTGAATGGTTTGGTCTATGCAAAGAAAGACCTTTCAAAATGGGAATTCGAGGTAAGGGAAAAAAATAACAATCCATCTCAGCTTAAGCGTACCACTGACTCTTATTTTTCAATTATTAAAGTGGGGATTCTCGGGCATATCGACATTTGCTCATCTTCCAGTAGTCAAATGCCTTGCAGATCCAAGCCAGAAATTTGACATTGGAATTTTGGGTCTTCCCCTCGACACTGCTGTCTCGTTTCGCCCGGGGGCTAGATTCGGTCCGCGAGCGATCAGGCATGCTTCAGCCCGACAGACATCATTTCGTGGATTCAATGCTCGTGCTGGTATTAACCCATATCAGTCATGGGCCAAAGTCCTTGATTGTGCAGATGTTCCTGTAACTCCTTTTGACAATGTGCTTGCAGTAGAACAGATCGAAGAAGCCTACACCGAGCTATTGAGCAGGCCATCTCTATCAGACCCCAAGATTCCCCCAAAGATTGTCTCCTTGGGTGGAGACCACACCATTGCTCTCCCAACATTACGGGCCTTGTACAAAAAATTTGATCGCCCAATTTCTGTCTTACATTTTGACGGTATGTCTTGAATTCTCGCAATAAGACGAAGCACTGGGTTACTGACATTTTCTATCCTCCTTTATTTAGCCCATCTAGATACATGGGCTGGAGACAAATATCCATGTCCCTGGGAAAGCGAAACAACTGAGATTACCCATGGAACTATGTTTTGGATTGCAGGGAGGGAGGGACTGATCTCTAACTCGTCTAGTGCACATGCAGGATTAAGAACACGGCTGAGTGGAACGGATTATTCAGACTACGATGATGACTCGCAACAGGGTTTTATGCGTATTTCGACTGACGATATTGATACGATTGGGACAGAAGGTATCATAAAAGCTATCTTGGACCGAATGGGCGGTCCAGACAAACCTCCGGTATATTTGTCGTTTGACATCGATGTGATTGATCCATCGATTGCTCCGGGTACTGGCACGCCAGAAGTCGGCGGATGGACAACGCGGGAAGTAATCAGGATCCTCCGAGGAATCGAATCGCTCAACATTGTGGCCGCTGACATCGTAGAAGTCTCCCCAAGTTATGATCATGCAGAGATCACAGCTCTGGCCGGTGCTCAGGTTGTCTACGAGATTATCACTAGCATTGTAAAGAATAAGCTTGAAAGCACGTCCCAGATCCCGCCTGAGCACTCCAACAGGCTCCGAGTCGAATTATAAATAGAATAATAAAAAGAATATTAAGATAAAAACAGATATTTCCAGAATGTTGGTTGCCGTGTTCTCTCGCAGACTTGAAGTCCAGTACTACGCTAGAAGTGTACAATCCAATAATTTAATCCCAAGCAAAAGAGGATCTCTACTCACCGACCACCTAAACAACAACATCTCTAATCCAGCACAAAATGCAGACCCATGAGCGGAGGCATCAACCTTCGCTGTGGAGATATGCGTTTCTACTGGTGCTCTCGTCAATATTTATTTGCCCAGTGGCAGAGGCAGTCCTTGTCGATGAAGCATTTGTTATCGACTGGCAACGTAGCCAGATTGGACGGCCCATGGTCAAATCGACATTTCTAAGCCAACGGGATTTACTCAATCTCACAGAGACACGTATTGTTACATTCACCGAGGCAGGTATCCTTGGTGCTCTGGAAGCCCAGACAGGCAACATTAGTTGGCGTCATCAATTCCCCGAGTTGAGCTACGCTCTAAGCAATTGCAGGGCGCAACCCGTGGGCAATGACTATGTCACTCTGACTCTTAGCGGCCAGGGAGTGACCAAAGTTAGCTTATGGGACATTGCTTCGGGCTATAATGTATGGGAGAGCCAGTTAGAGGCAGAAACTCTCGATCTGGCTGTCTCTCAAGGTGATATCTTCCTTGTTACCGATACTGGCGATGTTTATGAACTTGATTCTTCTACTGGCTTTGTTAATAAACAGATAGCCTCGAAAGGTCCATTGAAAAGTGCATCCTTGACATCCAATTCTGAGACAAATACGGTATTTGTGACATACACAACTGATTCAGGAGCCATCTTCACCTACATTGCAGGTAGCACCGATGCTGCAGTAAAGATTGCTGATTCTGGGGCAAAATACATTGATGTTATTGGGTTTGAATCTCTCATTGCTATTGTATGGGAGACGAGTACCGGGCAACTACAAGTATCAACTTTGAGTTCAGAATCAGATAAAGTCAAGACTTTCAGTGTGGCGGATCAGCCAAAATTCTCTTCGATTTCTGTAACTGGTACCCAAACTGGGCATATTGTCATTACCTTTTCTGAATCTGAGGCTCCTTCTTCATGGGCTGTTGCGTACAGCGTATCGTCTGGCAAACAAATCTACGGTGTCGATCGAAGTAATCCACAATTTGTGCAGTATGGATTTGGAAATTCTGTTTTACGTGCTTCAAGCAAACATATCCAAGTATTTGACGCTAGCACAGGATCACCTACCTCTACTTTCGCTCCTTTTGCAGAATCGCTGGTGTCGGAATCCGTATTCGATTGGGTACACAGTACCAAGTTTGGCGACAAGGTACTTTCACTTGTCGTGACAAAAGGCAGTGATCTTATTTTTCTGCAAGATGGCGAGCCAATTTGGCAGCGTGACGAAAGTTTGGCAAATATTATCTTTGCTGACTTTCTCGACTTGGAAAAACAAGAGTCGACCTTGTCAAAGGATGAATTCGTCTTTGCTGAAACGTCAGATTTTGTTAGTGCCTACATCCATCGATGGATTAGGCATTTGGGACAGCTTCATCTTGTACCAACCTACATATACTCTGGATTGTTACGAATTGTCTCCGGCAAACCAGAGACAATAATCGATTCGACATCTCGCACCGCTGATCTGTTTGGATTTCGCAAGTTTCTAATTGCTCTGACCGGTCGTGGTAAAGTTCTAGCTCTTGATACTGGAAACTTTGGACAAACTGTTTGGTCTGTGTCTGGATTGACAGAATCACCTGTGGGGCTTTATATCTCTCAAAAGGACCATAGGGTAATTGTGGCTAGTCGACATGGCCGTATTCAAATTCTTAATGGTTTAAATGGTGGTTTGAATGACTCACGACTGCTGAGCTTGGATCAAGATGAGACAGTCGAACGGTTAATCAGCATTCCGACAGGAAATGATGATGCTATTGTCTCTGCCTGGACAAGCAAAGATCGCCTTGTGGCAGTGGAAAATTCAGCTTCCAACACCGAAGCCAATGAACCGGTTTACCTTAGTCGCAAATCGCGATCGGGACAGGAACTTGAGGGATTCCAAGCAGATAGTTCTGAGAATAAGCTGATCCCGACCTGGCGTATTGGTGCTGAAACCGCAACGTCTAAGATATTCGACTTGGCACAGCGGGACTCTCGTGATCACACCGTATCGATTGGACGAGTCTTGGGAGACCGATCAGTACTCTACAAGTATTTGAACCCCGTGATTGCGGCTTTTGCTTCGGTGGATGAGGAACGTGAGTCAGCAACAGTCTCCCTTATCAATCTTGTTACAGGTCAAATCCTTTATTCAGAGTTTTACAATGATAATGTGGATGTAGACAAAGGAGTGAAACTTGTTGTGGGAGAGCATTGGGTCGTCTTTACATTTTGGAGTTGTGGCAAAGAAGAAAGCGATGTTCGTGGGGATAAGATTGTGGTGTGGGATTTGTACGATTCGGCAGAGAAAAATAAGCATTGGTTTGACGATTATTTCCGACGCAACCATACTGAATCAGCTCAGAGAGCAAAGCAACAATATCGGAAACATATTTCTGCTTTTGATCCTATACCCGCTCCCTTTGTCGAATCCCGAGCTTTTGCACTTCCCTACTCTATATTAGATCTAGCAGTTTCCGTGACCAAGTTTGGTGTCACATCGCGCGACATTATTGTATGGTTAGAGTCAAATCAGATTACGGTACTACCCAAGTTTCTTTTGGATGGACGGAGACCATACAACAAGCCCACTCAGCAAGAGATGGAGGAGGGGCTTTTCAAGTATGAACCAATATTATCACTAGATGCATCTTTCATCATCTCACACTCCCGAGAGGTTCTTCCTTGGCTCAAATTTCATTCTCAAAACAGGCGAATTTTGACCGAGACTACTTACCTTGAGTCGACATCAATTGTTGTTGCTCTGGGAGTTGATGTATTTGGCACCCGAATCACTCCATCTAAACCCTTTGATGTTTTGTCTTCAAGCTTTAATAAGCCTATGCTTCTTGCAACCATTGTTGCTCTCATAGTCGGGCTGCTCTTCACAAAGCCTCTTGTGGCCAAGCGCGATCTTAATGTCCGATGGGATTTTACAAAATAGTAGTTATGAACTGTACGTATTAGACAATGTGAATGAATTATATACACATACTTTCTTTTTTTTTTTCCTTTCTTTCTAGAATTCAACTTTTTATTCTGCATTACATTACAGATACTTTATCTCGAGTGCAGTTAATCAGACTTTTTAGCCTTGAGATGGGATGCAGGCTTTGAGGTAAATAGATAAAACAAAATGAAGACAAACCAGCCGGCAATGATTGACCAGAAACTAGAAACATACACCCAAGCGCTAGGAATCTCCCAGGACCGAGCAAACTCATCATTAGCAAGGTGACGCACTGTGACAAGTTGTTTGTCTTCAATGTAGGAGTAGCCTGGCCGCTTGTAGCTAAGAAGGAAAGTAAACACGCCATGCTGGTCTGGGATTTTGAATGTTACGTCAAAACTGCTAGCAGATTCACCCGGGGTAGCAGTCAGATTCAGTCGATAATAAGGATCCAGCATGCGGAACTCAAGCTGGACATGGTCGCCTTCTGGAGGAACGAAAGGAGCCCATTTGGCACCATCCCACTCTGAGATCTTGGCTGAATATGAGATGTTTTGACCAACCCGGTAAATGGAACCCGTTTCATCAATATCCTCTTCCTCATCAGACCACCAGCTTACGCTGTCGAGTTGCAGTACTCCACTTTCCTCAAATGCCCATTTAGAGATATCAGCTGCAACCTGGCGATTGCTTGTTGCCTGTTTACTCTTGTCCCCGACTCGTTTGACCTGTGTCTTAAATGCGCGATCTGAAAACAGATCGGAACTTGCAGCAAATACAACGCGTGCATTGTTGTTGGCTTGAAATCCTGCCACAAGGAACGCCTGGTCGCCAGCGACCCAGGGATTTTCACTCTGTGTCATTTCATCTTCAGGAGTATATGTATATGCCACAGAAGGAGCTCGCAAAATAGGAACAATCAATGGACCATTCATTAATGAGAAGGCCGACCCATTATACACAATAGGGTCATCATGACTTTTGAGAATTGCATTCGCGCTGGGCACCAGTGGGTTCAAGACCAAAACATCATGGGACTCACTTGCAGTCAACGAATCGTAATTAAAGTGGTCCACGAGGACTGACTCGCGTGGCGCCAGTTCAAACCCTAGCTCGTGTCCCAGCGAGGCAACGCTCTCGGGGGTGTGATCCGGGGTGAAAATTGTAAGAATATTCCCGCCGCTGTGTACAAAATCAACGAGCGTCTTCGCAGTAAGGGCACCGCCCAGACCTAATGAGTCGTGTTAGAAAAATATATTCTGAGAAAGTGGTCAAAATCAAGTGTCGCTCACCTCTGGTAGACGGAGGAGTAATAATAAGATGGTCGTAAGCTCGCTCCCCAAACACAAATAGCTCTAAAGACGCATCAGAAGGAGCTCTATAAGTAACATCAAAGGACCGCTCTGTAGGCATAAAAGATCAGTTAGTGAAGACATAAGATCAGTCAGTTCAGGAATTTGCATACCTCTAAGATCGCCAAAAAAGAGTGAATAGTCGGCCAGATCGAAGGCTTTTGGATCAACAACAGCAAGAACCCGGTTACCAGATGTCGAAACAGCACGACATCCGAGCAGTGATGTGCCCAGGATCAATAGTAGGGACGCCAACATCTGTTCCTCTTTATTGTTGCTTTTCACCTTTTTCTCCCTTTGCAGACTATGGCGGTGATGATGATGGTTAGAGACACAAACGTCAAAACAGGCGCGACGATTATGCCAGATATTCCTCCCACCAACCTAGGAAAAATTCAAACGGTGTTCAAGAGACCAAAATCACACGAAAATGAGGGATCCAATCTTGCGTGTTGCAGCTAAAGTACCAGGATTCTCCGGACGATGGCTGAGTGTACGGACTATGGCATCGGGGATTTCCGAAAGCGAAGGTGGAAGCCAAAATCGATCATTCAAAAAGAGGTCAAGGTTGACAAAAAGCCATGAGACCTTCAAGAAATGGCTAGGTCCTCGGAACTTTAAAGGACGATTTGCACGCAATAAGTTCTATTATCCATCTGATGATCATTTCCCAATGTACTTGACTACGATGAGCTCCAAAGCGGCAATCCAGACAGGTGCCCGACCTGCACCGTCTCACCCATTCCCCAACGGGCAGGACTCTCGTTTCAACCATGTTGTGACTCCACAGGTCAAGAACTACGTTCTACAACAAGCAAATGCAAAGGCATCGCTCTACGACATCAGTTCCCGGACGGGGCTCAAGACTGAGCGGATTCAAGCACTAGTCCGGCTTGCGCAAATTGAGCAGGATTGGCATAGCAGCAATCGCGTTACTAGCGATCTCAAACGTTATAGTCGTGCCATGTTCAAGATGATGCCAATATCCTTTGACTTGGCACCTCCACGAGGCCAGCAACAGCAGGGACGGCTAGGAGACAATGATCAGGCACGGGATCAAGATGAGGATTCTCCAAGGAGGTCATTTAGGTCTGCAATTCCCTTCCACGAGGCTATTGAGACTCCACGTCAGACAGATCATCCCCTATATGTCACACTACCAGAGAATCAGCGTTTTACAAGCGAGGACGCTGCTAGACAGTACGGTATTGCTACTGCAGATACTATCCTAGACTTGCGTCAGGGAGTAATTCCATATGATGAAGTCCCGAATAAGAACCGAGTCTTACATGCAGCTCAAAAGGAGGGAGACCGATTCGAGTGGAAATTTACAACTGCGCGTGCTGGCTCAGTCGGATTTAGATATGGTGCACGCCGCGACGATCGTAAGAAGAACCGTGCCGTGTGGTATGATGAGAATGGTCGCCAAATTTTTAGGTAAAATCTTTATTTTTATTTGTACATAATGTATAGAGAACCCAAGAAAAGAAAAAGAAAACAAGCCTGTTTTACAATGGAGAATGGTGAAATAAATCACAGTCTACAGACTTTCTAAGGTGTCTATTCCTGCTTTGCTCCATTTCGTCACTTTGCCTTGCCATTTCCCCTTTTTGCCGCCCCCCTTGATGTCGGTTTGGAGAGTTCCCTTCAGTTTGGCAGCAATTTCATCACAGCGAGGTCCCAGAATAATTACCGCTCCTGGGGTACCAGCTTGGCCTGAGGCTAGCACTATTCCGTTGCCAAGGGTAGAAAAATCTTTGATGCCCAACTCGATGAGTACCAAATTAAGGTAGTCCAAGGTTGGCGGGTCGGGCATATGAACCAGAATGACCTTAGACCCATCCTCTTGTAATTGACTTTTTATCCGAGCAGCCTCTGACTTTGCAACAAGAGTCATCCATGCCTTTTCTCGTCTGCCAGTTTCCCTGAGGTTCAGACTCAAGTGGTTGACCTTGTCGACAATAGCCTCAGTCTGACAAGATAGCTTGGCACCTAATGTCTTGGTTAAGTTGTTGTAATCCTTGCTAGACGAGATGAGCCTGTCGCCAAAATTGAAAAAGAGCCTGGTCATTCCATGAGCCGGGACAGAGTGAAGGAGAGCTACCCCACGCAGCTGATGCGTGGAACTGAGGTGCGTGCCACAACATGGATTGGCATCCAAGTCTCCAATATGGATAACCCGTAGCACACCTTGATCATGATCGTAGTCTTCCGGTAGTTTGTCCTTGACTACTTTGTCCTTCTCAGGCACCTCAACCCACACAGGCAAGCGGGAAACGATCAAGTCGTTGACCTCCTTTTCCACATCTCCTTGCTCCTCTGCAGTGAGCTTCCGCTCAAGCTCAATATAACACACTTTCTCCCCGAGACCCCATCCTTTAGTGTATAGATGCCGCTTATCAAGCACAGCTGATAAGAGATGCTGGCCAGTGTGCTGTTGGGCATGATCCCACCGACGGGCCCAGTCGACTTCCATTTCAACTTCGGTACCGACAGGTAATTCTTGATCCACTCGGTGAAGAGCCTGTAGCTTATTCCTCCGCACTCCGTTGACATGTATGGCAGTGTCCTTATCGTTCGGTACTCTGAGAACTCCGTAGTCAGTTGGTTGCCCACCGCCTGCAATTTTAAATCATTAGTATAAAATGATCTCTCAAATCGACGTATAATGTTAGTTTTAGTTACCTTCAGGAAAGAGTATTGTATCCTGGAACTCGACGTCAAATCCCCCAGGTTTAGCAGCACTACAACTGACAACAGTAGTAGTAAACTTGCGCAAAAACGTATCCTTTTGGCATGCCAACGCTCCTACAACAGCAGCAGTCATTTTACCGAGTATCTTCTTCGTTATTACTGTTGAGTTCGTCTTGATTTCTTTTTGGCTGGTTGAAAGGGTGGATTGGATTTCCCTCCTCCCCAGACAAAACCGATCACCAAACCGTCATTAGGCAGCGTGATTTAGAGAGCGCTTAACCACCTTCACTCTTGCTCTTGTCCAAGACCTCAGAAGACGTACCCTCATTTTCCTTGACTCCAAGACACGGCAGGGTTTTCATCAGATGGCCTTTTTGGCATCAATTCGCTCCAAGGCTGCAGCTCTCGCCTCGTCTGCCCTTGAAGGGGATAGCGGCAAGGAGAATCCAATACATGAAGCATTTAGACAGCGATTCCACCTACCATCTGACCAGACTCTTGATGGAGCAATTCAGTCAGACTTTTCTATGCCGTCTGTGGACGGGGACAAGGTAACTGGCAATGTATATCTATCTATTAAGTTTCTCGTCTTCTCTTCGGCCGAACCGCGAGAATGCGTTTTGGTCATGCCTCTGGCTGCTATTCGCAGAGTCGAACGCTTAGCACCTCAGTCACTCACTTCAACTTTTCACCAGTTCTCTCTGGCTGTTCATACTTGTCATCAGCAAATGCTAGTCTTTGACTTTGTCGCTCAACCCTCGGCATGTGAGATCTTTTGCGATAAACTCAAGACGAATCTCAGAGCTGCAATTCCTGAAATGAAAAATTTAAAACCATTCTTGTCTACGTTATATTCAGAATTCTTACTTTCGGAGAAGCATGAGGGTTCACATGCTCCTCCTGGTGGTTTGGGTCAGCTCTTTCGCTACCCTGGTATCCCCAAAAAGTAAGTGAATCTTTTGTTTTCTTTTTTTTTTTTTTAATCAGCACTAATCATATCTTTATAGACTCCGCGATAAGGCTAAAATGCGTCTTTGGGCCGAGTACATGAGAAGTCATGGCAGCAATTTAACAGTTGTGCAGCAACCGACCTTTCTTAAGCTGATCCGCGTAGGACTCCCAAACAGGCTTAGAGGTGAGATATGGGAGCTGACATGCGGTTCCATGTTTATGCGGTTGAATAATCCGGGTGTGTACGACCAACTCCAGAAGCAGTATGTAGGCTGTACATCGATTGCTTTAGAGGAGATTGAAAAGGACCTTAATCGGTCTTTGCCAGAGTATCCCGCCTATCAGTCTTCCGAGGGAATTGAACGTCTTCGGAGAGTGCTTACAGCTTACAGTTGGAAGAACCAGGATGTTGGTTACTGTCAGGCCATGAACATTGTTGTTGCTGCTCTTCTTATTTATATGAATGAGGAACAGGCATTTTGGTGTCTCTGTATTTTATGCGACAGAATGGCCCCTGGATACTACTCGAGTACAATGTCTGGAACTCTCCTCGATCAACGCGTCTTTGAGGCCCTCGTTGAGAAGACCATGCCCATTTTATGGGATCATCTTATTAAATCTGATGTACAGCTTTCGGTTGTGTCTCTTCCATGGTTTCTATCTTTATTTGTCAGCGCTATGCCTCTCATTTATGCTTTTAGAGTCATGGATGTCTTTTTCCTTGAAGGCCCTAAAACCCTTTTTCAAATTAGTCTCGCCATTCTAAGAATCAATGGAGAAGCGCTTCTCGATGCTGAAGATGACGGCTCCTTCATATCAATTCTCAAGGATTATTTTTCTCGGCTCGACGAGCCCGTCAATCCTGATGCAAAGAATGAGCGACTTCGATCTCTGACTAAGTTCCAAGAACTTCTCGTTATTGCCTTCAAGGAGTTTTCTGTGATTACTGACGAGTCAATTGCTGAGCAACGCACAAAATACAAAGATTCTGTGATGGACGGAATCGAATCATTTGTAAAACGTACTCAACTGCGCAACCTGCAAAAGACGGGAAGATTGTCTACTCAGGAACTAGGCATTCTCTATGATCGATACAATGCAAGTGTCTACTCTCATGTTCGCGTGGCCGAATCTGGGACCAAAAAGCCCACAATGGACTTTCCAACGTTTATAAGCTTCATGTCAGAACTAGCAGACTGGGCTACCGAACCTCACGACTTTATTGAGCGTTTGTTCAAAAAGTGGGATAGTGAAAACGAAGGCTCGCTCACGCTACAGAATGTTGTCACTGGAATTGCTGATATTAAGGAGGCTGATCTCCTGGATAGCATGGCTTACTTTTTCAACTTGTACGACGACGATGGCGACGGCCGAGTTGACAGAGAAGGTATCCTGGAAATGTCTGAAGGTCTGCTCTATATCACTCGACACTGGGTCAGCACGACTACGACTATCGTTGAAACTAGTTCAGCAAAACCTGCAACCAGTGGAGCTACTGCAAGCGACGCAAACAGCATAAGTTCAAGTTCCAGTAACAACAATAACAATAACAACAATAATAATAATTCTTCCGGTAACAGTAGCAGCAGTAGTAATCACAATAGCAATAATAATACCCGAACGGCGTCGTTCCAATCAATCCGATCAGAACCAGGTGAATTATACTTGCCCGCTGTGAGCAATTTCATTCATTTAGCAATTGAATATGGAACTCCGGACGAGGAGATTATCAACCAGCTCAGAATCCATGATACGGACGATGATGTCAAATCTGGGTCAGAGAAAGTACATGCTGGCAGCGAGAGTCCCGCTTCCACGTCGTCCATTTCTGGTGGGCATAAAATGACAAGGAATGAAAAAAACGCTGCCAACAAGGTTCTGGATCCATGCAGTCCAATATACATAAATTTGGCAACATTCCGGATGGTTGTTCTTGCTGATGAGCGACTGGAGAATTTTTTCGGACGGGATTTTGCAGCGAGTATACGATTGGAGCCATTCAAGACTGGCACAATGGAAAAGACAACTTTGTTGAACATGTTTGATGGTCTCATTACAAATGGGCTTAAAATGGCTACCGAAGTACGGCGAAACTTTGGTCAGCAGCCCGAGGGAGGCACACGTTCACGAAGGAATACCATTCAGCAGCAAAAGCAACAACAGCAACAGCAACAGGTTAAGCACGCACATGAAGACGAGGAGGAAGAACAAGAAGAGGATGAAGATGTTCAAGAGGCTGATCGAGACCTGCTGGCAGGAGAAGAGGCTCGGAATTTCGCATCCGAGTTACAACCTGCTGCGGCCGAATCTGTTCAAGAAGGCAGTAGTCGCCCAACATCACCGCACGAGCCAAGTCTCATTTAGAGAGCGAGGTCAGGAAATTATAAAGTAAAGGGCGAAAAAAAAAAAAAAAAAATTTAATGGAGGATAGAATGGCTACACTGCGGTGTTTTATTTTTTGTTTCTGAATTTTATCTTGTTCTCTTGAAATTATTAACGTTATACAAACATGGCATGTCTCATTTGGGGCTTACACTTGAGTAAAAGGGGCATGAAGGAATATATATATATATATATTATTTGAGATATGTAATGCAATCTATTCCTCGTCCTCGTAGCCTTTCAAGGGTACTCGCTTCTCCGGTACTGTTCATCGAGTGGATTAGCCAAAAAGAAAAGTAATTATGAACCTGAAGTAGCTACTCACATGGGTACGAAAAGGGGATATGGGCTGCGTCTGGGTAGAGATAAGCTTTTCGTAATGGGTAGAAGACACCAGCAAGTGCGACGACCCCAACCCCGAGAACAACAGGGTACCATAGGTGAGGCTGGAGATGGGCTGCTTGCCGGATCCACTGTGATGACAAAAAAAGAAAATTAAGTCAGCGTAAATTAAAACGATAACGATATATCAGTATACAATGGAAGGAAGAAAGAACGTACGCGGCGAGGCTCAGTGAATAAATCAATTCCAGTCATGGCTGCAATATACCAGGAACGAGGATAATGAAATTGGTGAATGGTGGTTGGCTGGGAACATGGAGAACCAACAACAATATGGCAGCAACTGGGAAAAACAACATCATCAAACAATTTAGCGCAGGTCACAATTTACAGTATGTTGTAGAACGTCAGGATCAATTCTTCAATTTGGGATCTATCTAAGAGGGCAGCAAAGGCATAGCTCATATGCATGCTGCTTCGGCCCCACAATTGAACTTTTCAGCCACACCGCAGTGGTTCAAACTTGACCCCAACATCCAAATATTTTAATCAGGATATTAGATAAACAAAACGACTACTTAGAATAAATGAAGAGCATATGACTTTTACTTCTCATGCGGGATTGCATCTTGTCGTAGACCTTAAAAGCCTCAAAATGGAAGAGACTATGCCATAACGAGTATCTTATCAATCTCAGCCACAAAATTAAAAAAGCATAAATACAGCTACAGATTACCGTGGAAGAAAAAGTTGTGCTTGACATCCAGCGTTTAGATGGCATCCCGTCAACTGTGTCTTCTCCACGTCTCCACAGTCACGTTCATGTGGCTTTTGAGGAAAGTAGAAAATCAGTGTGGGTTTTCTCATCACTGGTAGCAACCAGTACAAGTGCCCTAAAATCTTCGTCATCGGCCGAACTCCCTTTTCCACCGATTTCCCCCTTTTGTGAACCCACAACAAAGTAAAGTCAACAAAAGGGATTCACAACGTTCTCTTCCACCCCATCTTTCCTCCCTCCCTCCGACGTCACTTTTTGTTTATCGTGATAATATCAACAACAAGATATAAGGGGAATAGAGAAGAATGAATCGCTATTCCGAACCTCACCGGAAGCAGTACGAGATACCGGCATACAAGGTAAAATACGATATGTTCTGGTGTGTTTTTTTTTTTTTGAATTATTATTTATCTAATCAAACCTCATTTTTTATCAGTCAACTCCAAGCAGTTACAATTATGTATATGTCGA
Source organism: Trigonopsis californica (assembly GCA_030574475.1). Taxonomy (NCBI): domain Eukaryota; kingdom Fungi; phylum Ascomycota; class Trigonopsidomycetes; order Trigonopsidales; family Trigonopsidaceae; genus Trigonopsis; species Trigonopsis californica. The sequence continues at coordinate 48,904 of JAJMFC010000071.1, forward strand.
CGACAATAATAATCCTGTCTCGCAACCTTTTTCTCCCTCTCCCCCACAGCTATCTTCTGCAGGTATGTTTGTTTATTTTATTTATATTTTTTTTTTTTTTGGCTTTTGATGATATTCCTGTACGGTCATTGTTTACTCAACTTCTCTTTTTTATCGCAGCTGCAGCCACGGCTCTCCGAAGTGCTTCAGCGATGAGCAATCGAGAATCTGAACAACGATATTCTGGTCGACCTCAGTCAGCCCTTTTGGTGAGAAGTCAAAGCTCTAAAGCTGGTCCCGGACGCCCACAAAGTTCAATTGGATTTAATCGTCCTAATTCTCGCATCGACGAAAATGATCCGAATGTTACTGTTACTCGAAGCGGTTCTTTTATTATTGTTCGGACAAACAATAACGACAATAGTAGGCCATCTTCTCGACAGCAACCCAAAAGACCTCCATCTGTTCGGAGTAATAGAAGACATGCTTATGCGCCAAGTAATGTCTCACTTGACAGCGAACTTAATTCAATATCTGAAATTTCGTCTGTAAAATTCGACTCGGTTGAACAGAGGTCATCGGTTATTCATAACCCTCCTTCGGGCAATCTACCCCCTGTAAAGTCTGCTCTTAGAGATCCAAGTCGCTCGCGTTCTTCTTCTCTCTCGGAAACTAGGGGAAGATCAGCATCCATCCAGAATGAGCCGTCACTTCATGTGGTCAATGGAGGAATTCGCCCATCGACATCAATGTCAAGCATTGGACATACCAAAAAGACAACAGCAACATCATCATCTGTTAAGGTTGTCCGTGCATCTCATAATGCCGGTGATCACCGCGCGGCAAGTTCTTCTGCCAGCAGAGCCTCATCTTCGGCCGTTCAGCGATCAGTATCACAAAATGACTTCCGATCATCTTATCGCCGTTCTAAACAATACATGCCCCCAATTTACCCAGATGATGGCCTTTCAGAACCTAGGGCACCACCACCTCGACATTACGTTGTCGACTATATCGAACAGCCTCCCGATAGATCAGGAGCCGCCGCTGCAGCGTCTCGTTCTATGCATAACCAAGCAGTCTTGAATAGAAAGACTAGTGGGAGCGGTAAAACCCTTCAACATGGGCAATCACAATCTTCAATTTCCAAGAGTGCAAGTATGAATGCTATCTCGGCATCCCGCCCTACTAAAAAGCCCTCGACCACTGGGCATATACCAACTGCAACTGCAGCTGCCAATCTTGCCAGCAAAAATACCTCAATTGCAAGGCCCATAAACGATACTAATTCGGAAAGCGGCAATAGCGTCTACATGGATGCTCCTGAAGATCCAGAGGTAGCAAGGTCAAAATCAATCAAGAAAAAGAAGTCCAAGAATTCAGGATCATCGACTCCCGCTAGTGGCGAACAACTGCGACCTAAGCAGACCCGCGTGAGTTTCAATTCCGAACATGCTGTAATTAATCCGCCCCCGGATACGCCTCCGCTTGAACCTCTAAAGTCGCCGGCTCAGAGAAAATCTGGATTTGGTGATGATGATTCGGCCAAATCTAGCCCTTCAAACAGAATGCTCAAAGCAGCTGCACGCGCTTTTCCTTTTTCCATGAAGTTCGGAGGCGGCAAACAACAACAGCAACAGCAACAACCACAAGTAAATGAGCAAGAGCCATATGTGACCTACGACCGTTCGTCTCCGGTGGAACGTGAACATCCTACTGCTCTTATTAAAGATCAGGCACAGCCGGCTGGATATCTTGAAGATGCTGCAGAACCTGCAGGTCTCATCACTGATGGTCATCTTGCTGATGCTCAAGGGTCCGATAGGGATGAAGAGTACGTGTATGACAAGCACGATGCCGAAGCTCCAGTGCCTTCTAGGTCACTCAACGAATCTGAACGGGAACTATATCATGTTCCAGTCGGTGCTCAGAGCGGTGTCACGACAAGTACCCGTATACCTATTGGTGAAGAGTCTGATTCAGATTATGGCGACAATGATGCCACTGGACAGCACCAAAGAGTCTCAGAAGATCAGTCAAGTGTAGTCTCATCTCCAATTGATGCGTATGGAGGAGCTAAACCTTCAACTCAGGCTCAGTTCCAACCAAGGCAATCAGTGCGGCGTGCATCCTACCACGATCTCGGATACCAGCAGCAGCAACAACAGCGAGCACAGCAGCAGCATCAATTGACGCCTACAGCGTCGTTATCGAGGCGTTCTTTGCGTGATGAGAGATTCCAACAGCCGCGAAACTCGCAACAGCAGCAAACTGAATCAATCCCGATCCCTGTGGGACTTGTCAGGTCAAATTCGAGTTCCAGCTTTAAGAGGAAAAAGTCACTTAAACAATCGGCCAGTCTAGGATTTGGCAAGGGTACCATGAGGTCAGAGCGTGATTCGGCTGTTGATGGTACAAATACATACCAGGGTCCCGCTGGCTCTGTGTCTTCAGGATTGGCAAGTCGCAAACTGCGTCCAGAATCCCGGATCGATACTCGACAATCAAATTTTTCATCTGCTGCGGGATCGCCGTCGTCTCCAAGCAGTAATGGTTTACTATTCAATAATCGTTCTGGCGATATGCAGCGACCTATGTCGCGTATGGGGAATCGAAGCCCGGAGACAGGTCGTAGATTCAGCCTACGGGGGAACACCAAGAAAGATGGTTTCAAATCACGGTTCGCTGATTCAGATTCAGACTCGGAACACCAGCATCATAAACTTGTCCCACCCCTTCCCTCGATTAATTTACGAGGGAATGAGGATTATGGTGATGGGAATCGGAGAATGAGCGCATTCCAACAACATATGGAAAACAGACGAAGAAAGAAGGAGGCCAAAGAGCAAAGACGGCATGAATATGACACTGAACACAATGCGAGTTTCACTCCAATGCAGCAGTCAAGTCAGCAACGGCCTGCAAGGCTTGTTGATCAAAAGATCCAAGCAGACCATGGGATTCAACAGCAGCGCCACGAACATCGTGATCAGTTACAGCAGCAGGCGCAGCTACAGGCGCAGCAGCAAATTGAACAAATTAAAAAGCAAGCACAGTCAGCACTCGATCAAGCGTCTCTTCAACAGCAACAAAAGGTCCAAAGAGAGCCTGCAACCCCGACAGCCGCAGCGCCAACTTCGGGAAGAGCGACAAATGGAGCGATGGTCGCGCCCACTACAGAACAGGTGAATGGAGCATTGTCGAATGGTACTAATGGTACCGTCAGTGCGCCAGCATCACCGCAAGTCAAGAAGAATAAATTTGGAGGTAGATTCAAAAAGATGTTCAAGCTGAATAAGAAGGCAACGCCTCAACATGCCTAATGCTTGCAGATAAAACATCCCGTCTTTTCTTTTAATTTAATATTTCTACTAGTATCTACTATGTACTATTTACAAATTTTTGTTACTTGCTTTGATTTTTTTTTTTTTTTTTTTTTTTATATTTGTCCTTCTTTTCTTTGGAACGATATGTACAAACTAAGTGAGCGAGATGATGTCTTGATAGCGGTTTAATTTTTTTTCTTTTTCTTTTCTTAATGGGTGAAAAATTTCTTTCTTTGTACGAAACAAAATCTTTCTGAAGGCTGATCTGTAAGTTGTTCCTTGTCCTCTTTCTTTTGTGTATATTATTAACTGGAGAGTACAGTAGTGGTAATTCTAAGATAAAGGAGGATCGTTGAAAAGAGCAATTCTGAGTCGGGCTGGCGCAATTTAGATTGGGACTTTAAGCTTAATAATATTGAGAAAGAAAAAAGATATGAGATCAAAGCGCATAGTGAAATGACAAGGACAACGTTGAGACCATGTATAGGGCATATGATATGGAAGAGGTCCATTTTACGGATAAATGGGCGCCAGAAACCAATGTTTGCTTACCGGAATGGCTTGCGACAGAGTAGTAGTACTAGTAATAATAATAACAACAGTACCAACCCAGCCATGACGTTCCCATGTCTGGACAAATTAGAGCATAAATCGCGGACGCTAGAGACAGGGCCTGAACCATCATATTCACGGATACTAACGGGATACAAGTTATTCAAGTCTCGACAGGAATTATACCTCGACTATGGTGGAGTATTAAGTGAGTTTGATATTGCCTATGAGACATGGGGTAGAATGAATAAAGAAAAGTCCAATGTTATATTAATTCACACGGGGTTATCTGCCTCGTCTCATGCTAAATCTCACGCTGGAAATCCAACCCCTGGTTGGTGGGAGAAATTTATTGGTCCAGGAGCTCCTCTTGATACTAATCGATTCTTTATTATATGTACAAATGTAATTGGATCTTGTTATGGATCAACAGGACCGTCATCAATAGATCCGTCCGATGGACGGCGTTATGCGACTCGATTTCCAGTTATTAGTGTTGATGATATGATTAGGGCACAGGCACGGCTTATTAAGGAAGAGTTTGAGATAAGTAAGCTGTATGCGAGTGTTGGTAGTTCAATGGGTGGTATGCAATCATTATCTATGGCAGTTCATCATCCTGATCTTGTTGGACGTGTTGTAAGTATATCAGGGTGTGCATTGAGCCATCCTTATTCGATTGCCTTACGTCATACGCAAAGACAAGTTCTAATGGCAGATCGAAACTGGCGGCGTGGATTCTACTATGATGATGGAATTCCACCATACATTGGTATGAAACTTGCAAGAGAGATTGCTACAGTAACATATCGATCAGGACCAGAATGGGAAGAGAGATTTGGAAGGGTGAGAGCTGATCCATCTAAACCACCAGCACTATGTCCAGATTTTCTAATTGAGACATATCTTGACCACCAGGGAGAAAAGTTTTGTACTGAGTATGATGCAAATTCACTCTTGTACGTGTCAAAGGCTATGGATTTATTTGATTTATCTAAATCAACTCAAGAAGGACTTCGAAAGGCAAGGATTAATAATCAAGAGATGCGTAAAGTCGATAGAGTATCTCAAGATACTAGTCAACCTTCTTGTTCATTACCAGACGAAGCGTATGAAGAGCAACCAGGATCAATTGGTAATACAGAGACTGCTGAAGAGCGTGATGCAGACTTAATTGCTGGACTAACCCCGATGGCAGATATTCCGACTTTTGTTTTAGGAGTTCAGTCAGACTTTTTATTCCCATCATGGCAGCAACAACAAGTTGCGGATTGTTTAGTTCGAGCAGGTAATAGAAATGTTAGACATGTTGAATTGGGACTCGATGTCTCACTTTACGGACATGATACATTTTTACTAAGTCTACAACATGTGGGTACGCCACTCAAGGAGTTTTTAGAGAAGAGCTTGTAGAGAAAGAAAAAAAAAGTCTGTTATTTTTTATTATCATTATTATTATTTATTCACGGAATCGACTGTAGAATCTCTCCTCTTGAAGCCTCTTATTTACGAGGGCGACAACTTTAGGACCCCAGACCTCGATTGGATCTTTACCCTCAACAAGACATAGCTTTTCATGTTTGGAAGCTTCTTGCTTTGTCATGAGTACGATATTATCTAGACTTAGTGGATTAGATCTTGGAAGCCATATAGTAAGAGCGAGACGAGTAGATTCCCTAGAAACAACAGAACGACCACGGAAAACTTCTTCAACAAGATAACCAACATCATTAAGATCTAATGGTATACGATGTTGATTATAAAGCCTTTTTGATTGACTTGTTAATGTATTCATTATTGAATCGTATGTTTTAACCCTATTGCGTCCTTCAATATAATCAGTTATAGGATAATCAGCCACAAGAGAAATAAGATGAGTTGCAAGGGCAAGACCAAAGATTCCTGGCATTGTACCAAGTACTGGTAATATACGAACACGAAAATCTTGCAATACAGCAAGTTCCTCTACATTGCCCAATTCATAAGCGTCATCAGGGATTGGTAATAATTTTGCCTTTTCTGGAGATGGCTTCTCAGTACTGAATACAGTTGTAATACCAGTAATAATCCCTCGAAGTCTGAGTCTCCTTCTCACTGCCCGAGATAAAGGATCTTCAGTTGTGATTGAAATGTCTCCAATTGATATGCGTGTTGGATCAGACTTACAACTTGCACCCATTGAAGATAGGACAGGAATCTTATTTGTATAACAATACCATAACAGGTCAACCTTGGTATCAATATTATCAATAGCATCCACAACAAAAGTTGGTGAGCCATCAAGGAGCCTTGCAGCTTGTTCAAGCTGCCATACTTCAACAATAGGTTCAATAGGTACCCAAGGTGCTACTTGCTTGAGTCTGCGCTCTAGACATTTAACCTTTGGTGTTCCAACATCAGCCAAAGTAGCAATTGCATGTCGATTCAGTGAAGAAAGGGTAACTTGATCAAAATCAATAACACGGATTCGACCACACCCTGATCTAGTAAGCATAGTAACAACCCATGATCCAACACCTCCAGCACCCACAACTATAACAAATGCATTACGAACTTTTTCAAGTCCTTCTTCACCAAGGAATGCTCTATTTCTGCTTAATTGTTCATCAATAAGTTCAGGATCATAATCAACATTGCTATTAATCGATTTGAGCCGCTCTTCCATTTCCTTATGTTCAGACTTTATTTGCCTTGTGCGCCGCACTTGTTGACCGATCATCTTTGCTCCCTTCTCCAAAAGCAGCGCTCCAATTCCGCCGCAAACGGCAGCAGCTGCAATTGTCGTGATTGTTGGTGGTCTCATTTTTTTTTTGGTTTATTTATTTATTTATATTTATATTTATTTTATTCTCCTTTTGCTTCCCTTTCTAAGTTTGGTTGCTGTTGGTGACCATATCTAAAAGTCCCTGCGTCGTCCACCCCAGGTTAGTTTGCTTTTTTTTTCTTCGGTGGTTGGGTGAAATTTCTCGAGATTTTTTTTCTTTTTCAGTTGTGTTGCTTACCCCTGATAAAGGAGAGAAAAACGTGAAAGAAAAAAAGAAAAAAAATAAATAAATAAAAATAAATAAAAGGAAAATAAAAAAATAAAAATACCTTTTGAACTCGGAGGAAAATTTTAATCAACAACGGTTTTTTTTTTCATTTAGTGCAAGTTGAATGGCAGAATTGAAGGGAGAAGCTGGCCAAATACGGCGCGGGGTGAGACGGAGGGTTAATGGTGGTCGGCGTAAAACTAGTGTTGGTATGGCGCAGTGGATTATGGACAGACAAAAGGGATTATCATTTATGATTCTTATTTTATTGGCAATCGTTAATTATTATGGATGGTCGAAAATGTTCTTTGAGCTCCAATACCCAAGTCCTATGGCTTCTATTAAGGCACAGTATCCAGAGTATTATAGTACTCATAATCACGTCAAGGGGGCATCAGCATCACCAGCAGCAGCTGCAGGTTTTGAACAACAACAGCAAGGGGCGCTCAATAATAATAACAAGACTAGTATTAATACCCAGTCATCAGATTTCTTTCGCGTTGGACCACGAGATGCAGGTATTGTCTTCACGTCAATGGTTGGATTCACATTCCTTCGAAAAGTGCTCATGGATCATGTATTTATTCCATTTGGTCAAATGTCTGGTAAGATTCAAGGACCTAGACAATTGGAAAGACTTGCAGAGCAGAGTTGGTCAATGATTTATTATATGATTGCATGGTTAGTTGGAGTCAATATATATTATAAATCAAGTTATTTTCTTGATTCTGAAGAATTTTGGAGAGGTTGGCCACATCGTGATATGCCATTTGAATTAAAATCTTATTATTTAGTTCAATTAGGATTCTGGCTTCAGCAATTATTCGTCCTTAATATGGAGAAACCACGCAAAGATTATTTACAAATGTTCAGTCATCATATAATTACATGCTCTCTTATGATTGGATCATATTATTATTATTTTACCCGTGTTGGTCATGCAATTTTATGTTTAATGGATTTTGTTGATATTTTATTACCTGCAGCAAAGATTTTAAGGTATTTAGGATATTCAACATGTTGTGATATTATGTTTGGATTATTTATGGTATTTTGGTTTTTAACACGTCATGTCTTATATTTAAGAATCATGATGAGTACATATTATGAGACTAAACATATTATTGGATCAAATTGTTGTTTTCAAGATCCTGCTTCACCTGATTATACAGCTAATCCATGTTTTACTGATATGATGTGGCTTACATTTAATTCATTATTATTATTATTGCAGATTTTAACTCTCATGTGGTTTGCAATGATTGTACGTGTTGCTTACAGAGTAATATCTGGTGATGGCGCTGCAGATACCCGATCTGATAGTGAGGATGAGGACCAAGAACAAGAACAAGATAATGATGCTAATCATCTATTAAAGACTGAATATTTCTCAGTTACCGTGAATGCGACTACAAGTGATGATGATGATGATGATGATAATGAGGCTGAGAATAATTTCACTTCAGGCACAAATACTACTATTACTACTACAACTAATAGGAAGCGAAAGCAAGCTAGAAATGGGAATTAAAACCCCCCCCTTTTTTTTTTATATGGATAAGATGCTAAAAATAGAAACATTATAACCAAAGGGAAGGGAAAAAAAAAAAAAAAAAAGGGAACAGTCTCATTCTAAGCATCATCATCATCATCCATCGCATTCAAATTTATTTTTCGCTTTTTCTTTTTTTTTTTGGGTTGCTATTTTATTTTTAATTTTTTTATGTTTTATGTTTCTTGATTTATTTTTTTTTTTTTTGTTTTCCGCGCTGGACGTACGTACATACCAAGTCGAACAAAAAGAAAAAAAAGAAGTTATTTAAAAAAACTTTGTTCAATTATAACACCACCACTACTTTCTTTCTGCACAATGTAGATTTCCTGTTTAAGAGTTTATACTATATTCAAAAACAAAAAAAAACTAACTTCCATCATCAATCCTTCCTGCTGTTGTGTATATCCAAAAAAAAAGAAAACGCGTGTAAAACGACGCGACAGAAGAAGAAAATTCCATATA